>JANIJG010012081.1:0-20292 GCA_024611175.1 Megaceryle torquata | reverse complement strand
CCTCCTCTGGACCCACTCCATCAGGTCCATGTCCTTCCTGTGCTGAGGGCTCCAGAGCTGGACGCAGTGTTCCAGGTGGGGTCTGACCAGAGTAGAGTGGTAGAATCACCTCTCTCGATCTGCTAGACACATCTGCCTTCTTTTAATGTTTCTATTTCTTGGAAAATCTTTAGCTAGGTAAATGATGGACTGTACCCTTCCATACTAATTGTTTTATTGCAACTGTCTTGTCTATTTGTTCTTCTATGTCTATTGGTAGAATCCTTGTATGTGCTTCTTTTTCATGGACAATGGCTGCTCTAGCTGCTCTGAATTCATGGTCCTATCCCTATGTTATGATCTAAATAGCTAGTCCTGTACAGAAGATTAGGTCATATATGCCAGTGTTTTAATCTCTCAACTATTCCATGAAGAAAGGCTGTGTTGCTTTCTAAGAGTGTTATGCCCTGTGTTTTATTATTTTTCATTTTTTTGATCTAGCTGAATGTTGCATTCATTTCTTAATGTGACATCTTTGATTGGTGGGACATCTGGTGGGGTTTCTGTATCTTATCATAATTTCTCCACCCTTGCCAAGAAATAGTCATGTGATTACCCTTTCCTGACTAAACATTTAATAGGTTTTAGTAAAAGCATAGAAAAACAGAGTTGTAAAAACACACTCCAGAAATGTGACAAATCTGCCATTGCAGAAAGCTTTCAGGTTCAGATCAAGGTAGATCATATAAGAAATGCAAAAGAGTCTTCATTATTGGACTTGATGCTGGAATTAGCAGAAAGATGCTCTGTCTCTGAGTCATGCAGAAAAGTAAAACACAAAAGATTATCATAATTCTCCTGACCTTAAAAAGACTGAATATCCTCACAGATATCTGTAACTTCATCCAGACCATGTGTGTCAGACTTTTCTTCATTTTAAGTTTAGGATGTGGACTTTTTCTGGTATCTTGTAGTTAATTCTCTGACCATATATGAAAATACCAGTTCATGGTCAAGTGTCATGCTTTCTCTTGGAGTACCACTCTGCACTGTCCCATCTTATTATTGTGGTAAGATATATAATGGTGCGAATATTCACGAAACATTATAGTATTGTTCAACTTCCCCTGTAGGGCATCCTTTACTGTCACTTCATTATGGAAATATAAAGTCTCAAGATTTATCTCAGAAATTGGATTTTAGGACTTCCCTGTTGTTCGTAACAACATTTTCTTCTTAAGACAGAAACTCCTTTTGGTTTTCTTGTTTTGCTTTTGTTAGATATTGTCTAGTAAGGCACTACTATTTATTTGGTCTGCTGATCTTAAAGAAATAATTGTGTCTTTTGAAGCAAGGGCTGAAGGCTTTATGCTTACTCTGGTATACTCCCCTGACTTACACAGCACTATGCTAGAAATTGAAGGCCAATGAAATTGTCATGTCACCTACTGGCACTGACACCTTTTTGAGACATGGTAAATTCTAATCTATAATTTCAGTAGTGATAACAGACAGTTACTCTAAGTATCTCTACTTACAGGTAGATGCCTATGCAGACATAGCTGTAGAAAACTGAAATTCCTTTGTTTGGATCATAATATATCCTGCTGTTAGGCAAAGTTCAAATTTCTAATTCACAGCTGCCTAAAGTTTTCTAACAGTTAACCTTATTTTAAGAGCTTATATATGGTGTCCACAAGCCAGTTCTTCAAAACTTGAAATGAACAACCTTAATTGCCACCCGAGGGTGCAAGTGCTGCAGAATCCCATGACTAATACCCAGAATGATTTGCTGAATCTAAAAATAAGAGTTTGTATATTTATTCTCTGAGAGGCAAAAACGACATCCAGTCTGAAGCCAGTCATAATATGTAAGGGTTTGGTTTTTTTTCTCTTATCCTGACTTTCAGGATTAAAAAGAATAAACGTTTGAAGGATTATCTTTCCAGCTCAGTTTAAGTAGCTAATAAACTGCCAATATAAATCAAACATAAATTATATATTTTATTTGCAGTTTCAGTTGTTCTTAGCATAAGTTCTGCACAATTTAGTTAGATGCTTATGAAGAAAGAAGGCTCATTTCCCCCATCTTTATTTCCCATTTCCTATTATAGCTTTTTCACAACCATATTTATAAATATTCACATCTAAGAAACTGATGTCAAACTAAGCTTTATGACTTTTTTTCCCTGTTATCTCTTCCTCTTTGAATTAGCAGGAAACACATTTCTATTCTCTATAGATTCTCTCACTTTTTTTTTTTTTTATAATAATAATAATAAAAACCATATACATGAAATTCCCTAGATTAAGGTCTAATGATATTCATAAGGAAAAGTTTGTTTCATAACACAGTCTGACTATCATTTTTCCTAATTCTTTCAGTGCTTTATTTTTTCCTACAGTGTCCTACCACATGTCACTGCATCATGGCAATGTATACAACCACATTCTCCCCAGTACCATTTTATCACTTTCTTTTTGACTTTGTTTATCTTGGGAACTGCAAAGTACTTTAGTAGCTGATTCTGCAACTTGAATTTCATAAGCATGCTGCTCTTACTCCACTGTGAATTATGCTGTACAATGCAGAATCAGGTGTAAAAAACATTGACATTCTGTCTACAAAATAAGATGAAAGAGTTTTGTAATGGGAAGTAATGCTCAGAGAGACCTGGAATGCACCTAGCTGTCTAGCAACTGAAACAAATTTACTGCTGATGGTGTTGCAAAGGGCAGTAGTAAAGGAAAATTCTGTTCTAATGTAAAAAAATTCAACTAATGTTTATGTTATAATCAATCTGATTCAAGTTCCTCTACAGTAGCAGAATAATGTTCTTATTTAACTTATTTATTAATGTATTTATTCTTCCCTTGCGAGTAATTTTTCAAGTTTTATCTGTAAATCATAATGACTTGTGCGGCTTGATTTTATGAAAAGACTATTTGAAGATTGCTAATCCCGTTGCTTATTGGAATAAATTGAAGAATCACACTGGAGCCATACAGATGACACAGAATTTTGGGAACAGGACACCGAGATACTTCTCATGCAACAGGAGAAAGAAACCAATGACTGGCAAAATACGTATATCATTTTATCTACTATTCATTTGGTTTCCAAACTTTAGGTCAGAAGTTAAGTGAACTGTGTGATTAAGATGAAGCTCACTGACAATTTCAGGAGGATGCAGAGGAACAAACACTGGATTAAGAAACAGAAAATTCTTGCACCATTTGGGAGGACATCTAAAAAGCCAACCTTAGATAAGAAGGATAAAGGTAGACGTTTACTAACATGGTGTTCTTTACCATTTCTGTTAATCTAGGATGCTGGTTTTTCTCTGCTTACATTATAGTGGGTCTACAAGCTGCATTTTTGAGACATTTCTTCTGATATATTTTAAAATATGGTATATTTGTGTGGAAATATAAAATTTTGGGCTCAAATTCTTGTGTTCTTTTCAGCAGTAAGTAAAAGAAAACAAAAATAAGGCATAAATGTAATATTTTTTTCTGAAGGCCATCTGCAACATTATTCTGTTGAACTCTTTCTTACTGTGATTTCATTCAAAGCAGTGTAGCAGATGATGTGAGAACCGTCTCATAAAGTACCTTAGTTTTCCTTTGTTTATAGGTATTCTAAAAAAAAATAATCTGGTGATCATTGTTAACTAGCTACTCTGTAGGAAACCAGTAGTGTTAGGTGAGTAGAATTAATGATACACATCTTGATATTTTCACTTACTTTAAATTATAGAGCCCTTTCTCAGAGGGAAGTCCTTCCTGAAACTTTACCAGAGCATAGAATGACTGAAAATACCATTAAAGTTTCAGAAATTTCTCTAATTGATCACATTAATTTATAAATTATTACTGTTTTAGAAACAAACGCCATTCTTTGGTGAAATTGAGTTTTATGTAAATCTATGTGTCTCCTGGTTTTGTGTAGAAGAATCTGCAAATTAATACAGTGCCAGGAATGGCTACTGAAGGAAGGAGTTGTAAACGATAATGTGGAATATTGATTGCAAATTCTCCTTGAGCCTTTGTCCTCTGGTGTTTTAATGAGAAAGTTATTCTGAAGTGTGCATTCTACATAGCCCTTGGCACTTAGCTTAAATGGCCTAGTTAGAAAACCATGATCAATTAAGAGAGAGCGAGAGAAAACAAATTAAGTCACAGAGAGATTCAAAGGTGCAAAATTAGTCCCTGGTTTTATCCCTCTTTTTCAGAAGGAGCTCATCTTTCTTAATACAGGGTGATCTTCAGGAGACAAAGCAGTTAGTGTCAGTGGCTGAAGGTGAGTTGTCATCAATCCTGCAGAAGGATTTCTGTTGGGCCAAGCCAGAACTGGAAACGAAATCATATGTCAGTTGTGTTTAGGCAAATCTACATCAGCTCAAATTTTGAATCAAGGTTTTTTTTATTGCTTATGCAATATATTTGTGTGTACATAATGTGCAGGGTAAGAATTACAGAAATTATGGTTTAATATTGTTGAATTACAATAAAATACAAGAATGGGAAATAACAGCTGAGCTAAGTGCTGGATTTAACTTCTAAACCAAGAAGCAAGTTCATATCACTGTTTAGTCTGTTTTACTTAAATGTGGTTAGTAACAACAGCTGCAATACCATTCAAATAAGTGTGATTAAGTTTTTCTCCCATTTAAAAATACTTTTATGACTTTATTATTAAGTAAAGGACTTAGAATATGTTCTACGAAGGATAAAGTTTTATACATGTTTGTGGACAAAAAGAAATCAAATGCTAGTAAGTAATTAAAGCTATACCATTGAACACAGTAATAAATTCTATCAGAAAGCTGTACGCAACCTCATTTGTATCAATGTGCTGTATCCTCAGCATGTAGAAATGTGAGCCTTGAGAAAAAATGCCTGTGGGATATTTTTGGAACATCAAAATCTGAGATTAATGTTTTTGGGAGTTTAAAATGTATCATGAGGTAGATTTTTAAAGGTGTGATTTGGCTTTTGTTTTCCAGATTTATTTATTTTATTTTTAATAACAGATAGGTGTGCAATTCTAAAGATCTGTTAGATTACAAGAGATTGACACGTGGATATGAATATAAGGTGGAGAGTTAAGAGCCTCTTTGTAGCTTTTGCGTGAGCATTGGTCTTGGTACAAAACTTTCTGGTAACTTCATCCATTTGACTTTGATGACAAGAAATCCACCAGACACATGATGGAGAAAGATGCTGCTGAAACCCCATGATGAGGGCATAGCACGTGAAAAGCAGGACTTCTGTTAAGTGTGCATTGCTTTGTATTCTTAGATCAAGCAAGCTAAGAAATCAAATACAGGCTTTAGTAGCTGTAAGATGATAGTTTTCTTTCATCATGCAAGCTGAACTTGGAAGTTAGTGGGAATTTTGCTGTTGACTTCAAGTACAGACAAAAATTTCTCTACTCTTCAAGTTTATGATGCAGAGATGGAAAATCAAGGAGTGCTTTTAAGGAAATTATTCGAGTGAAATGTAAGAGGATGGTGAGGTCATAGGGACCAGGAAAAGTGTCAGATTAATTTAGAGGAATTTAAATCTGTTGTAGAATCTGTATTTGTCCCTTTGTTTTCCTTTAGGAAAATTAAGTTGAATCTAACAACAAAATCAATCCACAGGGTTTTGTTAGCAAAAAAATCACACTTGTCTCAGAGACATTTATACCTGAAAAGAGAGTCAAATACATGAAAACTGCTTAATTGTGCAAAGATGATGGTATTTTCTGTTGAGAACACTGATAGTTTATCACGTTTGTCATAGTAGCTAAAAGATGCCTTTTTGTCACACAGCATGTGAGTAAAACACTCTTTCCACATGTTCCTTTCCTTTTCTCCTCATGTGGCATTTCTTTCTTTTATTTATTCTTTCTACTTGTCATTCTGCTGTGTATATGCTTTTGCCATACCCAGTTTTCGAGACAGATGATTAAAGCTCTGATTCTTATACAGGCAGAATTCCTCTACTCACAGAAGAAAGATAGAAGCTGCATTTGATGACTAATGGTATGTCTATATAATCTTGTTATTTTGGAACATATTCTAGTTTCCCATTATAGAAAAGGTAATGAAATCAACCGAGTAGAACAGGTTCTGTTAAAATAAACAAAAATGCCGGTAGGGAATTTCTGTCCTATTTTAAGGTCAGACTGATCATAAAGAATTCTGCCATTCTCACTTTTAAATAACTTCAATAAGAACTAAATTAATGAGGAGTTTGATTCCTGTGTGCATTATTACCACCCTCAAGTACCTCAGGAAATCCTTGCACATAGGTTTTTAAGCACAGTATATTAATGGTGATGCTGTTAGGCAGAAATGTTGAGTGCTGTCTGTATTTTATCACTGCAGAATTTACTTTTTTTGGAAGTATGTGACTAAGTGTTATAAAACATTCACTTCAAAGTGATACAGCTTGCTATGCTAATCAGTCCCAAGTGTTTAGACTGACCAGACTACACTGTTTGCAAACAGAGATGATTATTAATGATATATGAATACTGTAATCAGTTACATTTAAGACAAAATGATACTCAAGATACCATGTATTCACAGCTAAATTACTTTACATTTGCAGGATATAAACAGGTTTCTGAAGTTCCATTTTAAGAGTAGATATAGTTTTGGGTATTAAAAAGAAATTTTTCTCCAATACAAATTCTGCTTTTCTGTGAACCTTGCATTATTTTTATTGTACTCTTTAACCTCTGGAAGGCCGCCTTCTGGCCTTATCCATTGTCTCATCTGACTGTCCAGTGGCCCTAAAACATCTCCTAAATAAAATACTTTTCCATAACAAATTTTTATCTCAATGATTAAGAGCATGAAAATAACATCATTATATGTTCATATTCATAAATGTATTTAAAGGGCTTCTTTGGTGATGCACACTGATGGACTGATGGAATGTAGGGCGAGAAGATGATGTAATCCCCAAGTATAGAAAAAGTCTTAATGCTTCTAAGATGGACCAAATCCTTATATCTTTAATTTTGACTAATACATTTTTATTTTTCATAACTTAAGTGTTAGGTGTATATGTCAAGTACATACCTACCTGTTGAAGATAGAAGATGTTACTTCTGAACTTAGTAAGTCCAGCATTAAGAGTCAATGCTTTGCAAAGAAGAAACACAGCATCAGGTTAAAGCTGAGTTTTCTTTTCTGGCCTTCCATTCTTTCTTCTTCCCTTCTGCTTCACAGGAAATACTGTCAACTGCTTTTTACCTGTTCTTTTGCACTTCTGATGCAGACAGCAAGTGAGGGTAGAGTCGGGGATTTACTCTTTTGCAGGCAGCCAGAAAGTGCCTCAATTCAACACAAGTATTCTAAATATATTCTGGAAACTTCTCCATTGATTGTACTATCAATCTAGCAGAGCTGTACAAAAGCAGTACCTAATTTTTCATGCAAAATCTGCTATTTTAGGAAAATCAGTTCAACTGTTGACTGTTATTTCTTCATGAAATGTCAAAGTAATTACTGCTTATAAGGAAAGAAAATAATTTCACTAAAGTTGTTTTTTTGCCTGTCCATCTTAAGCCAAAATGATACCTTTTTACTATTTATTTTTAACAAAAAATATTCTGGGTCAGTATGTGAAACAAATTGCATTAGGCTATGATTTTTGAAAGTATTATTTCCTCTCGGTATCATCCTTTTAGATGCTACTCTTGTCAGGCTAAGCCCTTGTGAACTTTCTCCTTTAGAACAACTCAGCACAGCCTTGGAAAGGAACATTTGGTCAGAGCCTGCCTTTTGGGGGACAAGCCAGGTAATTTGACACACCGATATTTAGATTCACACTTGCCATTCACTGTGTAAACTTTAGTTGGAAGTGCAAATTACGTGAGTTCAAATTGGTTTTGTTGAGAGCTACTCCATGATGCTTCCTCTTAAGTATGAAAAGAGCTCCCGACTCTTTCATTCCTTTAATTTCCCAGAAAAATCTATGCCAAAAACCAAAGGGCAGTGTTTCCTTTTGGTAAATTATTTCCACTGAAAGTTTATAACAAAACATGCTTATAATGTAGAACTGCTTGTAAAGAGTTTAATTTATAATTCAATTTTTACTCGGGCAACTAACTGATCATTAAGTATGCTAAGAGACTGATGGAAAAGGGGAACTGATTTTGTGCACCAAATTATGGTTTCATTTTTTGCCTACTCCTACCTTCCTTCTTATCATAAAGCAAATTCAAAGATATATTTTTAGTACAAATATTGCTAGTATTTTTATGCGAAGTACAGTACAGGAACATGCTCCTAGTGTGTGACTTCAAACTGCTGTGGTTTGAGTGGGTAAAATATTGTGCCTACATAGACCATTCTTTTCAGAGGTTCCTTTTCTGTCATGTATAAACAGTACTTAAACATGATAAACTTCTACGTGGAGCTAATATGCTCTCCCAGTGCTGCTACATTCTGTAGTCTTTTTGATGCATTTAAGTGTTTAGTTGGATAGAATTCATGTAATATTACAGGAATAAATGTGCTGTCATGATCCCTCTTTGGCAGAGTGAGATGCACAGATGAAAACAGCCCCAAAACAGCTCTTTTCCACATAAAGGGGAATACATACACTAAATACAGGAGAGAATATATAGGCAGGGCCCTTTCAAAGAAATACCTGTCTTCATTTGGTATTTACAATGAGTCTTAAAACCTCTCTCTGGAGTTTGTAGGTTTGATACTAGCAGAGATTTGAGTTGAAGTCATCACAAAGAAACTAGTTTAGTGCCTATTAAGAGTTCAGTCTTCTTGTCAATTTAGATATTTGAGGTGATCTCCAAAACAAGACTCACCTGATATTTCCTGCCAGATTTTTTGATGGCTAAGTCAACATCTCTGAAATGAGTAGAAAACATCCTCTTCTGCAACAATGAACTTATACAGGTTTGAGGGTTTTCACTGAAGAGTGCTTTTCCAAAGAAGAGCAGATGAACTGAGCCTTTTTAAATTTGAGCTGCATTTTACATTCTGGATTAGGGTAAACAGCAGAGACAGAAACTAGTTTGCCATTTGTGTATGTGGGCCATGGATATTAGAGAAGATAAAAGCATATTACAGAGAAGAATTCATCTGGAAAACTTAAGTGATAACAATTTTTTTGTTGTTGTTTTTTAAACATTGATTAATATTAACATCATTTATATATGGATGCAACACAGTACAAAACCTTTAGGAAAACATGTTCTCTTCCTTGAGCAGCTGTTTCATGCAAGAGGAGGAACAGAATGAATTGAAGAATTTTAGAAAGCATTAGAGATAATACTTATTGTATCCCAATTCACCTAAACCCAAATCTTTCAATGTATAACAAATTATGATTCAGGAAAGCTTAATTAAAATCAACCCTTTGTGTTAGTCAGTATACAAATTGCTTATCAATTAATATTTTGAAATTCATGATAATTATAATTCTTTTAAAAACTTTGTATTTGGGATTCAGATTAAATTGAGACTTCAGGAATGACAGTTCAGACTCTCTTCTGTATGGTACTGCCTTTCATACATTTCAAAACCAAACAAACATAGCATTTGTTGGTAAAGTCTTAAGTCATTTTGACAGCAGGTACATTTCAAAGTAAATAGTGAACTGGGGAATTGTTATTCAGAATAGGTGATTACAGGGGAAAAGAAGAAAGTAACAGTGACAGATACATGCTGGTATGCTACCAGGAATAAATGTGACCAGACTTGAATAACTGCCAGGACTGTGGTTGCAACAAAGCAGTTCTCAGGGGAATATGTGAGAGGGGGAGGTTCTTTATTTACCTCTTAAAACCTTTAGTAAAAAAAGAAATCAAGAACTCTAAAGAACTTTTTGGATGACTTATCTATGAACTGCTTTCAGTTTATGAATCAAGCAGCAGCATAATTTTAACCCTAGTAGACATGGTAGTGGATAGTCCAAGCGGTAAAACATACATGATATTCCCTCAATAAAAATCTCACTTTGAGCACATATGCACCATTGCATACAAAGCAGCCTGATTATATCTAAGAATAAAATAGTAAGTAATATATCACATTTGAAGGAAATGTAAATGTGCTATTTGGAGGGATGGACTATGCAAAGAGCAGAGAGCAGCACATCTTTGGAGTCCTCTTATGTTTGTAAATATTATTTGTCTAGTAGCATGTCTAGTGTTCAGCTAGTGGAATAATATACATCAAGAATTATCAAAACTTTTGTGATACAGTTGCTCACATATCATATAGATGCATATATATGCTCATAAGTTTTGTTTGCAAGGATATTATACCAGGACTGTAAAAATTCTAATTCTCCTACTTTGTTCACACTTATTTTTCCATCTCACTTTGAAAGCAAGCAGACCGTAAGGGAGTTACGGGTATGTTATGCACATTAGAACCTGTTGTCATCAGAGAGACCAGTGAGAAGCCCGGCTTTCCCATCATCATGAGTAAGCTGCTTCCAGATGCTCTGTAGTGTCTTGCTGACCTGCAGAATCCTGGTGGCTTCTATCATCCTGCCATATACTAGTCCCTTTCTAGGAGCATTAATAACAGTGGGGTCCTGTTTCATAGAAACATTGCTAATCAAGATGGCATTACGGTATCCTTAAAAATTATCCTCATTTCTGGAATTTAACTGTATGCCAGGATCTTCTTTGAAAGATCCAAATTAAACAGGCCATTCCCTCAAGTCTGAAACAAGGCAATATTAGTATTTATAACTTCCAGGGAGCAAAACAACATGTGAATCAGAGCATCTCTGGAATTTCTATGAATTCACATTCCTGAGTATATTCTGACCAGTGTTTAGTAGTGCATGTTATTTGATTTAAATGCAAGGATCAGGACATTGAAGTAACACACCTAGAATTATGTAGGAAGCTGTGAACATAAGTGGTGTTTTACTTAATCTGGGATGAATCTGGAATATTTAATTTAGGGGTTTGGGGTTTTTTTTTTTTTATGAGAGATGTGTACTGACAGCACTGTATTGCAGCTCAGTTTGAAAGGCTCTGAATTATCACACTGAGACTTGTAAATGGAAACAATTAGCTGTAGGGCACTGAGAAGCAGGAAAAAATCCAAACAACTCCCATAAGAATAGAGAGCCATGTCATGGTATTTGCTTCGGTAGATGTTATTTTCAATTCTATAGTATTTTAATTTTAATTTTGTAATATTTCCTAGTATGTGTAGCTAGGCATAGTTTTTTTATGGCTTTGGAATTGCTGAAAACTTATGTAAATTATTAATGCATTCTAAAAAGATATATATTTTCCCAGATGCTTTGATGTATTCAGTTGCATTTATGCACAACAGAAAATTTATCCTGCAAATTCGTGAAAAAACATCAGTTAAATGGATGCAGCTTATGGCTCATGAAGCTCCTAGAATTATGATTTTCTGAAGATGAAAGGGTGTTTTTAGGGGCACAACACGTCTGTTTTAAGATTCCTCAGCTACAGAAGTAAATCCTTAGCACAAGTTTCCACTTTAGTAAATATTCTGGTTTATTGCTGGTGTTTTGTTTGTGTTTTTTTCTGTTTGGTTGGGGTTTTTTTTTTTTTTTTTTTTCCTCAAGGAGGGGTAGAATTGATTTTTTTTGGACGCCGTGTAGATGTGTCTGTATTGCATCAAAAATGCACTTCTTAAGTTAAGGTCCTATCACCAATTATCAAAGATTGCTGTGTTTTGGTTTGTGAGGGTGTGGTATGGGAGTGCACAAACTGGATTTCATTTGGATGAAACTCAATTACATTCCAGCTATTAGTGGATGTTCAGTTCATCAGCTTTGGACTAGCCTTCAGTAGACTAGCCAGTACTAGCCTTTAGTAGAAGCATTTGAAGCACATTTAATGTGGTTATCATAATCTCAGGAAAACTGTTTCATGTTCAGATGTGCTCCTGGCCAATATTTGTCCATGCAGATGTAGCCAAATACTGCCTAGATTTCAACTTCTGTTAAGTGCCTGAATTGTCCATAATATAGTTAAACTTGGTCCAAATAGAGGATCTCATTCCTTCTATCTAAAAAGTCTTTCGTTTCTTACACAATCCATTGTTTCTTTTAAGAAAATTCTGGAATGTATTGATATAATGCCAAAGGGCACAGAATATGAAGACATATGTTTCAACTGAGTTTATTGATTTCGTGTGAAAACATAAATCAGATTTGTTAAATCCATTTAAAGCACAAGTTCTAGTTCAGCTGTAGTCCAATAAAAAAACCCAACCACCCAAACAAAACCCCAATCCTGCCTTGATGAAAGTTGACCTGAAAAGGAAAGCAATTTAAGTTTGTGACCTCTTGTTTCACCACGGTGTAGTCAGGAAGGGAGTATGGTGAGGAAAGACATAGTGTGTTCAAGTTATAGTAGTTCCTTAAGTCTGAGGTTTTACCTTAAAATCTGCAAAAGGAAAAAATGTTTAGTTGCTTGTTTTTTTCAATAAACTTTTCAGAAATACAAAGAACAGGTCAGAAAGTCTTTAGGTCCATAAGTGGAAGGGCCAGGAACTGAATGTCAAAGAGGGAAACATCTTTCTCCTAACAATTAGACAAGTAATCAGATTAAGCAATGTTAACAAAGTGTAAGGTTTAAATAGTCATATAGCATGATCTTTCAATTTTCTGTTTTCACTGCTTCACTGCAGAGATATGCACTTCAGGAAAATGAGCATAAGTGTTTGATAGTAATAGGCTTGAGCTGCACTAGCAAGAATAAGAATAGAACCTAAGACCTTTTTCAAATTAAACCCAAACTTTTAAAACTTGTTGTTGTTGGTTGCCAGATCTACCAATATCTTACCTCAAAACATCCTAATTCAGTTGCCAACAACATTGGCCATTTAATATTATGGAAAATGTGGTTGAACTCCATTCTGCATCTGTTATCTGTGTGGCTATAAACAGTAACTGAAGCTTATTGAACCCTTACTGCTTCAGGCACTTTAACAATAAAATGATAGTGACTGCCTTAATCAACAATTTGGTGGGGGTTTTTGTGGTTTTTTGGTGGTGCTTTTTTTTTTTTGGTAGGTTTTTTTTGGTTTTTTTTTTTCCCTTTGCTTGTCAATCTCAATAGTTGAAATAGCCACTTCCACCTTTTTCCTTTGGCAAGGCAAAAGTACTAGAAAGGTCTTATTATTAAGACACTGAACGTTGTTACCAAGTGAGAAAACCCAACGTGTAAGTAGTCTCTGTACAAATAAGTCCCAAAGATCCACCAGGTAATGAAGCTTTAACATCTAACATTGCTTGAAGTTGAAAGTCAATATTCTGTTCTCTTTTACTCCATGTTCTGTGTAACATTTGTGTGTTTGCCTGTCATGAATAATGCAATAAATTGCAGCTTCAGGTTTCACTAAGCTTTCATTTGCTCAGCTATAAATGCAATCAAGATTCTAAGCTCCTTCATATCTAATCCATTTGTAGTTTTCTTGAGCTAGAACTCATTAAATTAGAATTCATTAAATTAGAAATGTTTCTTCTATTAAAAGGTTTACCTTTGCCAGTGGGATATGAATTACTTCTTTTCTTCCATTTATATTAAAAACCAACAAGCAGACAAAACCCCAGACACAGAAGAAGTATGCCCAAAGACATACAGGGAAGCTGATATTTACATACCATGTGAAACAATCTGGTGAGTAAAGGGGCTCAGTAGTATTAGTATTAGGATGAAGTCAAGAGACAAGGAAGTGCCCGTGAATGGTTTGTAAACTTTCCTGAGTGTGAATCAAATATTTAGAGAAAGATTGTCCTATGAATCATTACTTTGACACATATTGATTCACCAATCACCGTGTATTCTTTCAGAGCACTTTATTTATGAATCACTCTAGTACCCTTTCACTGTTGTTAAAGTGGCATTTAAGTTTGCTTTGTAGTTAAAAAGAGTGATTTTTAGAAGTAGAGAACCAGCTACAATGATTGAAGTTAATAATGCAACATTTAGTGTTTAGTAATGAAAAGTAAATGCATTCTGAGTTTCATAAATTGACCTGGATTCCACTGTAAGAACAATAAAACCTACTGAACAAAAATGAAGCTTTCTCATACTGATGAAAAAGAAATAATCCAGGCTTTACAGAAGTCCACACATGAAGATATTGAACGAACACAGAACATATGGCAGTTTCTGTGTGTTTACTTAAACTCCCAACCAAGTGCAACAGAAATACTCAGGTACAGAGTACTTTGAAGTGACTTTCCATGACTCAGCCCTCGAATTTTACATCCTCTGAATCTTTCTCTGCCAAAGACTTTCCAAGACCTCATTTTCTAATAAATCTAATGGAGAATTTTGCTTATTCCTACAAGGCACCTTTGTTCCTCTACCTTTTCAGTTCAGTTCCTCCTCCTCCATCTCTAGCTAGGTAGTTCTTGCTCTCCCAGTTAAGCACACAACCTGCATCAACACTCCTTACCTCCTTCCCTTCTGCACCAGCCCCTCTGCCACAGGAAGTCAATTCCTGTGGAAACTCTTGCTAATTCCAGACAAGTTTTCTTAATCTCCTAGTCCATTTTACACCTTTATCTGTCTGCTGGCATTGTACTCTTGGCAAATGCAGTTTTTCTTGTCCACCTGTGTCTTTGGAGGCATATCCCTGGCTTATGTTTCTAACAGGGATTGAAAATAGCTTAATGAATATCCTTAATGGTTTCTGAAGGAAGACAAAGGGGGGAAAAAACTTCAGCCTACAATAGCCTAAAATTTTGAGCAAAAATCAAAATACTGCTTGAGAACAAAATGCTTCTGCCCTGAAATGCTGTCTTGGCCCATTTCCTCCTTATGACCTGAGTTCTCTGGCCTCAGGGAAGGTTTATTAAGTGTTAAATAAGTAATTACCAGAGTTACTTAGACAAATGTAATGATTTTGGTTTTAATCACCATCCAGAGATGTGTAGTGTTCTTTTTCAGTTTCTTTAGTTTCTAAATGGCTGCTCTCATTCTTGCATTGATATCACCCTTTTATGGAATAGTCCTGACTGCATTCGATTCCCCAAGTGCGTGTTCATATTGTCAATAGGACTGCAAATGGTCATGTTGCCTTTTCCTTTATTTGGTCAATTTTGAGAATATAGGTTTTAACACTTCCTTTTATTTCCTTCATTTTCTAAGATACTAATACATAGCCCCTTACCATCTACTGTGAAGAAAATCAACTCTATCCCAGCCAAAACCAGCACCATATGTTTATTTATATATTTATACATATATATAAATTGACATTTTATGGGATAAAATTATGCTTTAAAGATTAGAATTTTAAGATAGAATCTTTAGGCATTATTGCAGATTCTTGAGAAAATCAATATAAAAGTTAATTCCTCACCTCCAAAGCAGTGAGACATTTGCTTTATTTTCTAATATTGATACCAAGTGTCCAAATAGAAGACAATTGAGTCACTTTAGTGTTTTTATTATATCTCACTTTTTACAACACAATTTTCTCGTTCCAGCTTATTCTAAAAGGAGAAGGGGATCATTTAATACCAGTGTTTTCAGATAGGTGAGGGAAGTGTGTGAGTCTACGTGCTTTATCAGATTGGAAACAAAACATTTTATTACTTTGCTGTACTTAGGGGTATTACTTCAATATGGTATATGAAGATTCAATAATGGAAAAAGAACGAGAAAGAGTAACTGTTGTAAATTTATTAAAAGGCATAAAATGAGTCCCTTATGCCTGCTTTGAGTATGCTGGTAAACTGGTACTGAAATAAGGTAATAGAGCAGAAGATAAAGAACAGAGTTTTTTACTACTGTGTAGAATCCTTCAATCCGAATCCAAACTCTTCTCTCTCTGGAAAGAATTTAGAATCTGTTTCTGGAATGTTGCATGGGTCCAGCTCATTTCTTCATAGTAACTTTTCAGTATTAGCTTCTTTCTTCCCCTCCTGCCTAGTTGCTCTTGTCAGTAGCTTATTTATCTGTTACCTTATTCTGAAATAACCCCTTGTGTTACTGGAACTATGAATAATAGGGCTATCTAGTAATTTGTGGAGAATGTTTAGATATTCATATAGACCATGCAAGAGATTCCATTTGAATTCTACTGGTTAGTACTGAATGATAAAATGAAGATGTCTGATGAAACTTCACTTTGCATTTACAGCTAAAGCTCTACCACAAAAACAAACAGACAACAACCTGTCCTGTAAGTGGGTACCTGAATCTTCAGGGTTAAGGGGGTTGTCAGAGCTAACCAGACCTCTTGTGTGCTGCTGACCAGAGAAACTGTTGTGATGACTGCATTAGTTCAGTGTACCCAGGGAACAGACCTTTAATTATGACAGTTATTTTCTCTATTTTTATTGGTTCTCAGAGTAACTTCATCTGTTGAGAAAGTTAAATACAAAGCTTTTGGTTTTATTCTTGGTTGAGGAATGAGCCTGAGGAACACCATGCTGCACACCTTTGAATTTATTTGGCTCCCATTCATGTAGAATCTTGAACACCGAGAGAATAATTTACTAATTCTGTGATGGCTGCTGCTTTGGCTAACATATGGGGGAGCAAATTAGGAATTGCCCAAGGTAAAACACAAGCCTTCTGCTGAATGAAAAAAGCAGGCTTTCATTTTGTGTTCAAGCAGTAATACAACAGCAGTAAAGGAGCCTTTAGCCTGTCCTTTGCCATTAGCACTAGCTAATGAAATGCTGCTATGAAGCTTGCTGCAGAATGGATTCTGGAGATTTTTATGCTGCCCTTATGAACTGTCACAGCTTCAGACTGTTTGTGGTGGAGGTACGTGGAGAAACACATTGGGTATACACAAACTGACAAGTTGCCTATCAGTATCTTTTGAAAAGAGAAAACCTGTAATGCACAAAGGGACAATATGCTTAAGTCCTGGGCAAGCTTTTAATAGTGCAAGTCATCACTGAAGAATAACCAGAACAAAAGGTCAACTTTACTTGAATAAAGAACTGATGATGCAACTATAGAGGTCATGACAATAGCTTTCTCTGTGGGCTGTGCAGAGATTTGGCTACAGAAGAATCAGTGATGGGTAGATTATACTGGCAATAACTTCTAACAAAATTCACCTTGTATTTTCCATACATTTCCTCATATATACCATATATTTTCCTGAATCAGAAAGCTGAGCCGGTCATAGAACGGGATGTGAGCGAGCAAGATTACCCAGAAAACTAGTAGCTTGTTTAATGTAGCACAAATCAAATGTGAGGGATTTTGGACTGTTATGTGAAGAGATAAACATGTGGAAAATAGGAAAATTTGTTCATATTTCAAGCTCCTCCTTTTACTAAACAACAGCTAATGAAATGGACGTGAATATGCTTAAATCAGAAATAAGAAGATAATAAAATACACCAAATCAGTAAGTTTAGAAGATAACTTTCCAAAATATTTTTAAGATAAAAATTGCTAAATTTGTGAACAAGTTGCATATGACAAGGCTGCAAGAAAATCACCACTAAGTTCTTTTCTAGTTGTGTGTACCAAAGAGAATAACCTTTCTTTTATTCTTAGCACCAGGAGGTGGGCTACTAACTTTTAAGTTTAGGGCTGTTTCCATTAGCATCATGTGTATTGCTATTAGGTTATGAAAAATAATAAGAAATAATGGTTGGCTTTGGGGTTGGTTGGTTGGTTTGGTTTTTTAATTTTGTGGGTTTTAGTGTTTGGTTTGTTTGGTTGGTTTGGTTATTTGTTTGATTCTTTTTGCTGTTACAAAAATGTAATCAAAATTAAAAAAAAAAAATAGAAGGGAAATAGGGAGAGCTGAGCAGAAATTGTAATAAACTGCTGGAAAACTGAAAAAATATAATGAAAATAGTGGGAAAATGAGACTCCTTAGTCTCAGCATGTACTCATATTTAAAAAAAAATAAGGAGAAACAGATCAGGATATTTGGATTTTTGTTAGAAGTTCTGTAGACCAGTGTACCTGCAAGATAGTTTGACTTGCTGACAGGAATATTAGCATTCATTATCTTGCAGTTTATAATTGAAGAACTAAATAGATATACTACATTAACCTCAGAGAGAGTACATTGATTGTGGAGATTTAGGACAATTACAAGGTGTTTAAAATGTTAGAAACATTGAAGCTTTAGTTATTGGAGCAGAATTGTGACAAGATATGCCAGCTCACAGCTACAAAATTACTTTTTAACACAAAGTAGTATTAAATAGATTCTATTCTGCAAGAGAAGAGCCTGAGGAAAGAAAACAATTTACTAATAGAAAGCTGTGTCTTATTTCTTGTATCTCAATCTATGCCAAGAATTTAGAATATCCTAAAGACCTGGAGCTCATAAACTAACTTTACATTTGTTGCAAATATATCCAGGAATAAAACCTAATTGAAAATCATATTCCATGAGTTTACAAAATACTTGTATGACTTACTTTCTCTCATAATTTGTTTGCAGTCTGGCTTGTGGTTTATGGCTGTGTCACGTGGGGGTTTTTTCACCAAACTGCAAGGTCTGTTATTTTTCAGTGAGATAAAATAAGGAGTTCAGGCAATTCATTGGCAGGGTGTAGTAATGGATTAGATTACTAAGTGATTGTTTTCTGTATGAAATAGTCAGACTGGATTATGTCTGTTTTAGTAGGCACTGTGTAGAAGATCTGATGGCATTATTTTCTGTTGGTTTCTTTCTCCCTGAATTCTGCATGTGGTCATACACTCAAAGTAACGGAATGAAACAAAAAGCTGTCTTTTTTCACTGATAGCACTATGGGATAAATACTGGACTCAGTGCTGGCTTCACACTAGAGCTTCATGCTTCCCTTATACTGGACAAAACTGTTTTCTAGGAGTCCAGGAAACACTTTGTGTTTTCCACACAGTGTTCAGCAGCTTCTGTGAAGTCTTGTTCCCTGGTAACTTAACTCAGGTGGAATCAAAAGAGCTGCAGAGAGGAAGAAAAAATGGCAGAAGGAAAGACGGGAATTTTGCCCCATATTAAAGGACATCCACAGAAATGGGAGAATTTTGCATGCGTAGAGCTTTCTTGGAAGAAAGGACTTGGAAGGACCTGTCACTTGAAAGAGATGATGGCCATATGGATGAGTCAGAATCAGTGGACATCTGGAGCAACTTAGTGGTTTTTTTAACGAATTGTAGACTTAGGATAGAGAAGTTTAACTATAATGAATATATTCTATACAGATATTCAAGTAAAAAGTTTAATAGGGAAGGTAGAGATCAAAAACACACCTGAGAGGAATAATTGCTACTTATTTTAAGTATGGCTCAGTGAGCTGTTTGCAAATATCATGTGTTCCAAAGTGACATAATAACAAGCAGCACTGTCAAATGGCTCTGAGTACTCTCAAGTACAATATTTTTTATATATGGTTAAACACCAAGGTTCAAAACAATTGAATTGCAAATATTTTAATTTATAACCTGTATCCCAAAGGTGGCCTGGTTTGTTTTGGATTAGGTTGACTGGGAGAATGACATGAAACACCACTTGGAATATTATTTCATTACTTACGATGCAAACACTCTGTCCTTCATGTCTGTTAAAAGAGACCATTATATTTTAACACAAAAGTTTACAAATGTGTGTTGTACATGTAAATGCATTCATGTTTGAAATATATTTCAAAAAAGCCAGATTTGGTCTCTATAAGTAAGCTGCTGAGGAAAAGTATACTTACAATTTTCTTTATGTAAGAATCTTTATTGTAACAGTTCTGCCCAGTAGGAGCAATAATGGATTGGAATATTCAGATGGGAAAAGACTGACTCTCTGGCTATGTCCTCTGTCTGTACTGTTGTGTATGCTTGTTTCTGGCTTGTGTCACTGCAGACATTAGCCAGACCAAGTCACCTCCACTTGCTCTTGTTTCATTACCATATATACGCTACACCCTTCGTCCACAACACTGTTTCTGTGCTCTAAGAATGAGAGATCTGGATTTTAAGGACTGTCTCCATTTTCTTATTTTTGCAGTGAGTTGTATCTTTCTAGAAATGGTATTATGCTTATTGTTGGACACTTTGTCCTTCATGATTTTAAGTGGTGACAATGTTTTAGAAGTTATGACATGGGATTCTTCTGGATCTGCAAGTACTTGGCTTCTGTCTCTTTATACTAACTATCTGGACCATGGTTTTGTTAGATAAGCCTTTCCTGATGGAGGTCTTTTTTTTTGGTGCTGCGGAGAGGTGAGCTTTTGGTTTAGTAGTGTTGGGGTTTTTTTTTGTTTGTTTGTTTGTTTGTGGTTTTTTTTGTTTGTTTTTTTTTTTTTTGTTTTGTTTTTTTTTGTTTTTTTTTTTTCTTCTGATATATTAGAAAATAGGCAGTTCTGGAA
>JANIJG010012080.1:58753-71385 GCA_024611175.1 Megaceryle torquata | reverse complement strand
TGAGGACTCCAGAGCTGCCCCAGCACTGCAGGGGGGTCTCCCCAGAGCCCTGGGAGCAGAGGGGCAGGATCCCCCTCACCCTGCTCCCCACACTGCTGGGGGTGCAGCCCAGGATATGCTTGGGGCTTTCTGGGCTGCACATGCATGTTGTTGGCTCATGAGCTTTTCATCAGCCAACACCCCCAAGTCCTTCTCCACAGGACTCTCTCAGTCCATGCTCTGCCCAGCCTGTATTTGTGCTTGGGATTGCCCCAACCCATGTGCAGGACCCTGTCCTTTTTGAACTTCACGAGGTTGGCATGGGCCCACATCTCAAGCTTTTCAAGTTCACTCTGGATAGCAGTTGTCTCATTGCTGAAAACTTCTGCCCAGTTACACAACTGTTGCTTGCTCTTGCCATTTTTACAGTTTACATGAACAGCTGCAAAGGAGAAGAGAAAAACAGAATCCTTGGCATTATTTGTGATTGAACTCACCTTAAAGTTGCTTTATTTACAGTCTCCGTTGTTGTTACCACTGGCAACTGTGCTCCTTCAGTGCAAAATACTCTTTTTTTTTTTTTCCATTCTAAGGTGAAGGGCCAAGGGAAAGAAAGGAAACAGATTGTCACCCAATTTATTGATGCATAATTTAAGCAACACCATTAGTAACAAGAATAGATTGATACTGGTCCAGGAGGAATTCAACAGCTGCTTTGCTTTCCAAAGCCATTAGGAGAGGGTGTCTTTTGGAAACAATCTATACTCGGTACTAAAATAACTAATAAAAACTAAATTTATTTCTATTATGTTTAATTCTGAATTTCAGGCTCCAGTGGAGGATAAAATTTGTTGGTGTATATTATTTGCAGAAAACCTGTGCTCTGGGAGCAATTAAACCATAGTGAGTAATTGCAGAATTAAAGGTACCTTTAAAAACTTAAGGAGATGCAGGAAGACAGTAATAAAAATCAGTAAGAAATGTGATTTATTTGACTGTTTCCTGCTACGTTTGAGTTTTGAGGTGTTCAAACAATGCTCATATGAATAACTTTAAACACCAACATTAAAATGCCAGCCTGGATGAAGGAGGCTGGAAATGTCAGAGGGATAATGCAGCTCGTTTGTAGCCTCTGCTCCTTGATTTATGGAGAATCATTGACTGGCACCTGCTTACTTGATGAATAGTAGTTTAGGATTTAGGCTCTTAAGGCCAGGGATTGTGGTAGAAAAATAGATTTATTTATTTATTTTTAAGTAGAGGAAACTGCAGTGTGTATGTGTGCTGTTATTTTCTGGGGAAATCACAAGACAATACAGAGATAGTTGTTGCTTTTTTAGGGGGGTACTTCAGTGTCTTAAAAAGCTCCCCTCACACACTCCTATTTTTTTCTTTCTTTTTTTTTTTCCCCTGCTGACCAGCTGTGGGTTCCTGGTGTCTGAGTGAGGTGCTTGTGAAAGCCTTTGGGACTCGATGGCTCCCAGGAAGTGAGATGTCCCACTGCCCTCAGAGAGCTTTGCATCTGGCACTCCTGCACCACAGCTTTGAAAGCCCCATAAACTTAAGCCTTGCAGCAAAATGCTTTTTTCCCAGTTACCCCTCCCCAAAGCTAATTAATTAATTAAGAACTAATATAGAGAACACCTGCACCCTGTTCATGGTGAACAGTAAAACCATTAGTTACTGGTATTTCCCCTGCTTTGGAGCCAGCTGGGTGTCAGCTTCTCAAACCTGAAGGATAAGGAAGGACAACTGGGGTTGGGTGCAGCCCTTCTTTGGCTTGGGCTGCAGCTCCTCTGGGAGGTAGGGCTCATCTTCCCTGCGTCCCCTCCCAGCTTTCCACTCCCCCCAGCCATGCTGGTTTCCATCTCCTTGAGAGTAGCCTGGTGTGTTTTAGCTTCATCCTCCTTGATTCTTTTCTTTAGCAATAATGCCACACTCTTGAGTAATTATATTTGCTTTGTAGCAAATCCTATAAACATTATGGTACAAAAAAAAATCTAATTTATTTCAGCACTTTTGAACTAATTGGCTGAGATATTGAGACAGCAGCAACTTTAACAGTTAATTCAAGTAACCTTTTCCAGAGAGGGACCTTAGGCGGCAGCTTTTCCTGGGTTGTAACAATAAATACATCCTTGAGACGACCATAACAAGTGCTTAAGAAGGGGAAATGTGCTGTGGCTGCCTCACAGCAAAGTTGTTTGTTTTTTTTTTAATTAAACTTAACTTCTTGGTAATTTCTCAAAGAAAACTCTGCCCTGCTTTGTTGAAATGGCTTTATGCGTGTGTTTATCACCCATTCCAAACACTCAGCTGCCAATTATCTCCTGGTAGATTCATTTAAATATCTACCTTTGGCAAGGTAGATATATAAATATCTCATTGGCAAGTGGGTTGTTTTCCAGACATGTTCTCCCTGCTGTTTTACAGATGTGAGTTTCTCCTTAGGATGACCTGTATCGTGTGCTGGGCTGTAGATCTGCCAGTACGTGTGAGTGTCCCTGCCCCTTCCCTGGATGCTGGGATTGATTTCTGTGCCCACCAGCCCTGCAGAGCACAGGGTACAGTCCTGAAATCCCATCCCTTTTTGCTCTTGGATAACAGAGTGAAATAAGTGAGCTCAGAAAATTCTGTCATCATCCTTTTTTGCCTCTAATAAACAGTCATGCCTGACTTCTCCAAGCAGATCTAAGCCTGTGCCCTGGATGCAGATGTTCCCTCATGGTGTGGACGCAGCCCTGAGCCCCAGCCCTCTTTGGGCTCACCAGTTGGGTTATTTCACTGGGGAGTGTGGTTTGGGTTAGCATTGGGTTCTCTGGCATGGCAGGGTGAGCCTAGTATCCTCAAAATGACCCAAGGCAGGGGTTGGACTCTATGATCTCTAAAGGTCCCTTCCAATCCCTAGCATTCTGTAATTTTTAGGAAGGTCCCTGTAATAATTTCATTTCCCAAAACCAAAACGCAGTGCTGAGGGTGCCCAGGGTACCTCTGAGGCAGTTTGAACGGAAGCAAACTCGGGGGAGATAGTAACCTGGCAAAAGATACTCATCGCTCTATCAACCAAGAAATCTTCCCAGCAAAGAGAGAAAGGGTGGCAGCCTTTTTCTTCCCTCTGGGATTTCCAGCATTGCCCATGTCTGTACCATTGGGGCTCGACTGGGATGCGATGGCTTCATGTGCAGCCCGGCTGCACTTGCAGAAGGCTCGAGAGGTTGGGTGAAAGGCATTGAAGTTGTTCCATGCTGAGCATGTTGTCTATATTTAGGGAGGAAAAGGAAGCACTTAACTACCAGCTGCAGATTGACTAACAAGGGTTATATTAGAGAAAAATAGTCCATTGGGGTTTATTTCCTTCCTGCCTTGCAAATCACATGGAGGGTATAAACTGTCCTTGCAATCCAGCATCCCGGATCCAGAATTGGGATCATATTCTCTGCCTGCTCACCCATCAGTTACCCCTGTACTTGAGACTCCATTGCAGTGCAAGGGAACATAAACTTGGGTTGCTGTTTTGTGACAGAAGGTCACCAAACAGGTGCCACATTCCCATGTCTGTAGCAGAGGACTCCCCAGCTGATGACAAGATGGGGGGAGTAACCAACTTCTTAGTTCTCAGTAGCCAAAGAACAGCCTTAATGCAGGTGGGAATATGAAATGTTTCCTGAAGGTTTTGTGTTTTGGGTTTTTTTTTTCTTTCCCTTATCTCCTTCCAAATAGGCAGGTGGCTCTGCTGTGCTTGATCTGTTAGTTATTAAAAGAAGATCACAGTTGTGCTAAAGTAATCCGGTTTTCATCCATCGGAATTAAAACTGTCTGGATGTAGCCTGGTTTAATTGGCAGACGAGATGTTCTGCTCTGCAGCGGGCAGGGATTAAAAAAAAAACCAACTGCAATAATGAATCTTTTCTTTAGAAGAATTGACACAAGAGTAGATGTAATAAATGGAAGGGGATGAGTTGCAGAGGAGCAGTCCCATGGGTGCAGGGCCGTGCGGCTCTGGGGAGGGATCCAGCAGGGCTGGGCTGGTCAGTGCTGGTTGGGTGGCATCTTTTTGTTCCACTCTCTTAAATAACAATTGTAAATCACATTGCTAGGCATTCTAATTGCCAGCTTTGGAAGGTGTTTCATCTACTTGAGCATGTCTGTTTGCTAATGAGCACTTTCTTAAGTCACTGAATGTGTAACTACAAGGCTGCTTTTTGTTTCTATCTAAAACTGACAGAAACTTTTGGTACTGTTCACAGATTCTGTTGGCAGAGTTGCTGAAGGGTTTAGAGCCCTGTTATTCCCAGGGCTCAGTGTGACTGTGCAGATATTTTGTTTAGCCCCACAGACATGGGTTGCAGTGATCCTCTTGCCTCTACGTGCCTAGTGTGCTGGTTATTATCTTCTATTGCATGCATTTGTAACTTAATAACCAGCTTAATCTTAATTTCTTCCTTCCAAAGCCTGAGGTTACAACTGGTAATTAAAAAGAAAAGTTTTTTAGCATTTTAACAAGCAATATGACCCTGTTAAGATTAATCTATCTGCAATATTTCTTCTTTTCTGGAGTTACTCCAGTCCCTTCCACTGTCAAAGGGAGGCTTAAATAATTGTGAGCCTTAATTAGGTGAGAAACTGTGTTTTATAATTCAGTGAATTTTTTTGTTTGACTTGGAGAGCTTCATACTGGCAGGTGGCAAAAATAGTCATAGCAGTTGTGTGACATAAGTTCACTTCGCAGCCCTGTTGTATATGATCTGTTTAATAATACCCAGTGTGAAAGTGTAAAAGCTGTTTTGTTTATTGCAATCAGCTGTCCTCAGATTTACATTGAGGAGCTCAGGTTTGGAGCCATCAAGATCAAGGGAGCTTTTGAGAATGAGAAGGTCTCTCCTGAGCCCCCTTTTCTCCCAGCTGAACAACCCCAGATCCCTCAGCTGCTCCTCACCACACTTGTGCTCTAGACCCTTTCCCAGCTTCGTTGCCCTTCTCTGGACATGCTCCAGCCCCTCCTGCTTGGAGTGAGGGGCCCAAGGGTTCAGGGTGTGGCCTCTGTTCCTGCAGCCAGCAAGATCCCAGCTGCACTGTCTAGACAGTTACGAGGCTTCTGTCTGTCTCTTATAGAAAGTCCAGATGTGTCCATTACCCAGACATGTGGATGTGGTTCAGAGAGCGATTCCCTGCAAGCTTTGTGCTGTTTCTTTAGGACAGATACAGTGCAGCAGAGCCAGGGTCTTTAAGTGTCTCCTGGTCTTTTTGGTGACAATGAAAATGTAAGTGGAAATAAAAGGAACGATGGCTGTTAACTCTTGCCCTGACACATAGCCAGTTGGGTGGGATTTATTTTTGTATTCATATATTCATAGCTTTATTACTACAAAGCAGCTAGCATGGGTTTATTTTTGTATTTACTTCTATATAAGTGAATATTCACATATATCAATGCAGAGTGATGAAATCTGTAGTCTGTCGATGCTGCTGAGTTGTTCCAGCTGCTGCCAGGGGTTCTACAGAGAGGAGCATTTCTACTACAGATATTTATCTTTTTTTTCCTCAAAATGCTCTTAATATAATTCCTGTAGTGTGCCCATGTGGGATGAGTTGTCCTCAGTGACCCCATGTGCTGTCAGCTCACCAGACCCAAGGTACAGAGTCTGCAGGAGGCTGCACAGGTGCTTGAAAGCCAATTTTTTTTCTATTTCAGGACCATAGATGCATTAGCATAGAATTAAAAATAAATAAATCTACTTAAGACCTGTGTGCAAAGCCACACTCCACCTCCCCAGAACAAACCTTTGCTTTAATAGCAAAAGAATATATTCAAGCTCAGCAAAGAAAGTATTTCGAGGAAAGCTGCTGTAAACCAGGCAGGATATCCAGACTGCTACTCCAAAGATAATCCAAAGATAAGTTTTATTCTCAGGAAAGACTATAAATGGAGTGTAGTAGTGGGGTTTTAATAAATACCTCACCATCAGGAGTGATGGAGCCCTGACCCAGGCTGCCCAGAGAGGTTGTGGAGTCTCCTTCTCTGCAGAGATTCCAAACCCACCTGGACACTGCAGTGCTGGGCCCCCTGCTCTGGGTGACCCTGCTGGAGCAAAGAGGTGGCACCAGGTGATCTCCAGAGGTCCCTTCCAACCTCCACCGTGCTGGGGTTTTGTGAATGCTCAGGAAGTGCAGGGACTGTAATGTTTGCAGGCTTGAACTTAAAAGAAAAGTCTTTCTGTACTAAATGATTTTGTTATTCTTATGGAGTGGTTTTGGTTTGGTTTTTGAGGGTTTTTTTGGTTGTGTTTTTTTGTTTGTTTGGTTTGGGTTTTGTTTTTTTTTTTTAGAAAACAACACCCTGCCTTCAACACAGAATGCAGTGAATAGCAGAACACTGCACAGAATAGCAGTGCTGCTGTTGGCACTTGGGGGTTGGTTTGCAGGTGGCAGACAGTGCTGGATCCAGCCCCTTTGTGGGGAGAGATGGGGAGTGGGGCACCCTGGCAGCATGGGGCCCCTGCATGAGCTGTCAGCTTGTGTGGCTTGGCTGGGTTTTTAACACTCAGATAAGGAGAAGACTTAATTTCTGAATGTTTGAGCAGAACTAGTAATTCAGTTTAATTTGGTTTGTAGGGTAGGATGTAAAAGTGTGGACTGGGAAGCACTGGACCTGCTGGCCTTTTAAAAGCCGAGTTGCTTTGACTTGCTCTTGCAAAATGCTCCTTTAATATCTCATGTCATGTGCAAATCAAAATAAGTGTTGACTGAAACATTTGACAAAAGCGGGTTTGGAAATGCTGGCAATGGTAACTGGAAGAGCCATCAGAGGAGCAGTGGCATCTCCCTGCCCTCCTGCATGGTGCTGCACCAAGTTCTGTGCCTCCCTGCAGCTGAAGTGCATGCTGTTTTCCCTGCTCACCACTGATTTTTTGTGTGTGTGGTCTTTAAAACTGTGCTTAGAACTGCTGCATTTAACCATTAAACCCTAAGTCCTCGAGTCATTACAGAGTAGTTTTTGCAAGACCCAAGGCTCTGCTTTCTCTTCCCAGTCCTCCCTCGGCTCCTTAGGGATGCTGCATTGCAACACAGCTTATTGGAGGAAGGTTTCCCATGGGTCTTCTCCCCGTCAGGGACGGACTCTGCCCTTCCAACCCAGGGTTTGCTCTGTGAGGATGAGGTCTGCAAGGAGCTGCAGCAGGCTCTGCTTCACTGCTCTCCTTTAGTCTCTTACAGAACCCAGACTATTGAGTCCTTTCCTGAAAATAAATTCATCTATTTGTTGGTTTGGGGTTGTTGTTTTGTTGTTTGGTTTTGTTTTCTTTTTTTTAAAGACCAGAGTGAATGGTTAAAGAGGAGCCTCTTCATTTCAGTGTGTTTTTCTCCAAAGAAAATATAACATTATCCTTGTTAGGACAAACTAATTGATTTTTGGCTGACTTCCATTTTTTGGTGTTAGTGTTTTGTGTGTCACCATCTCTGCCTCTCTTCTATGTTTTCTCCCTTTGTATAAACCCTGTGTTTGTTCTCAGCAATTATCTGTGTCTGGAGGAACAAGTAAATTGTACTCCTGTATTGTCCTCAATATATGCATACGTTTTTACCCCCCCCCAAAAAAATTGCTTATGCAAATATGTCAATAAGAAAAGGAATCTGTAGCACAGCTCTTCCCCTTCATGAATGTTGATTGGTTTCTGTAGCAAGAACCTTCTCTCCCTGCAGTTGGAGCAGCTGTGAACCTACTGCAAGAGATAATTTAAGGAAATTTCCTGTTCATATCCACTCGTGTGAGTTCTAAGAGAAAAGGGAGGTGTTAGCCATGCTCTGTTGATGTCACAGGTAACTTGGCTGACAATCACAGGTCCCAGCTTGTGACTGTCTTTGCATTATGTATGTTAGTTTTGCTATAGACTGTTTGAGGGGCTGGCCATATCCACGGACACCACAGGCACAGGCAGGTAGCTCCAGCCTGTTGCACCATGGCCCTGTGGCTCCCCTGCCTGCAGCTGTGCCATTCATGGTAGAGGTGTGTAACCCCTTGACAGATGTCCCCGGTGGACCTCATTTCCTTTGCCTCTCATCTCTCCAGTATTCATGTCTGCTCAGGGCAGTGCTCCTCACCCTGGCTGGGTAGGATCTGCTGAAATCAGGCAGGTTTTGCATTGCTGTGAGCCAGTGCCACGTCTGTAGGGAACAATCAGGGGTGGGACCATGGGGACCAGAGCTCAGGGACCCTGGGAGCATGAGTTCTGAGGGGAAGGTGTGTGCTGACTCCTGTGTCATCTCACTGCTTGAGCAAAGCCCTCAGGGATGGTGAGTTTGCTTTTCCAGATGACACAGCCCGGCTTCAGAGACTGCTGAAGTAGCTTGATTTGTTTGGGTTTTTCTGTGATGCTAGCATTAAAAAAAAAAAAAAGAAAAGAAAAGGGAGAATTTTCAGCCATTTGTCTTTTGCCAGTGTATTTATGACCTTAAAAGACTTAACCAGGTGCTGAAAAAGTCTGTAAAAAACCTGAGTGCATTTAGTCTGAAATAGCACTGATGCTGAGCACCAGCTCGCCTGCTATATGGATGTTATGGAACTATTCTGAGTCTTACATTGTTTGTTATCTCTGGAATAATCACAAAATAGTTAAAATCTCGTGGGCAGTTGAGGCTGTTCTACCCCAGCCCATATTTGTCTGGTTGCTGCTCCTCGTTGCTTTGCATGACACACTTAGAGGATTGCTCCTATTACTTTGTGTTCAGTAGCTGTGCTATTGCAGCACTAAAAATGTGTTTAATCTTATTTAATCTGCTTTTGTAATGATGGGCAGCCTCCATTTGGTTGTTGTGGTGAGAATGGTATCGTCACCTCAGCCTGCAGCAGGCAGCTCTCAGCTTTAATAGCTCCGTTGTGTCAGGAGCTGCACCTTCAGGTAGAGTCAAATAGCTTAAATCTCACTCATGTCAGACTCTCATCCCTCTCTGAGACTCTTTCTGCCCTCAGCTGGGCAGTGACAGCATTGTACTGGTGTGGAAGCTACTGCGGGTGATGAAAGCACCAGCACTGATGCCAGCCTATTGCCAGTTAAACTGGTTGTGAGTGCAGTTGCATCACCATTGACTGACAGCAGTGGTCTGGGCAAGGCTTCTTCTAGAAGTAGTCTAGTAGTAGTTCTTGATATCTCCTGCAGGCAATAGGATGCTGGTTTCATGCAGTATCAAGCTTTAAGGTTCTGGAAAGGCAGAAATCTACACCAGTGTTGGGCTGGTGGTGGTGGCTGCTGTCCATGCTCTTTGTTTCAGCTGGTTTGAGCGGCACCAGTATCTCCTGTGGCTTCCATGCTCTTGCTGAGCCATTCTTGATCCCAGGGTTAATGGCTTGTTGCAAGCTTCTCCTTCCCTCCTGAGATTAGAGCAGCCCCTTGGTTTTCAAGGAAACAGGCTTTACTGAATTGCCTGTTCAGTTGAGTGCAAGTCTGGGTGGCTTTGTTGTCCTTTGTGTGTTAGGTTCCTCTTAGTCCACCTCAAGGCTGTCTAGGGACCCATCTGATGTGTTGGGAGTGCTCCATTCCCATCCTGGGAATAAACCCAACAGCTCGTGTGCTAAACAACTGTCCCAAGTGCCGTGCATGTGAAAGGCTTTGCTGGATCCTGGGGGTTGAGGGTTTGGGGTTTTTTTGCCCTTAATTTGTATGAGAATTTACCGAGGGTTAGTGAATCAAACGTGGGGAGGAGCTGGGAGTTTTACACACAGTGTGAACTCGGCACTCGGCATCTCCACGTGCACTGGGAGGGAAGTTCAGGGCTCGGTGAAGTGTGGCCTCCAGGTTTGCCTACGAAGAAGGAGCGTCGGGCGAGTTCCTGGGCGGTGAGGCTCGTTCCCTGCTGTTAGGACTCTGCAGCCTCCCGTGGCTGCTCCGTACAGAGGACGACTCCTGCAGGAGTTCACTGTCGTGACGCAGGCAGCCATAGATCAGTGTTAGCAAGGTTTGATGGCAACATTTTGCAGGTGTCAGCAGTTTTTCCAACCAAAAAAGCTTTTAGCTCTTGGGCAGGAAGTCAAGTGCCATCAGGGTTTTGAAGAAAAAAACAAAAAAAACCAAAAAAACCCAACAAAACCCAAACCAGGGAGTCAGTCTGGTTTTCTTTTTTCTTTTTCTTTCTTTTTATTTTGGATCAAGTTCATAATAAGCTCTTAGCTCAGATAAATCCTAATTGAGGATTCAGTCAGGGCTGTTGCTAAATTAGCAGAGCAGGTCTGCTAGACAAATGCAGCTTCAGCTTATCAAAATAAGCAATTCTTAAAATTCCTGCATGGAAAGAGGATTTGTGTCATTAAACCTCTTTATCGTCCCCTGTTCCCACACAGCCCGCTTGCCCCTTTAGGAGTCACCACAGCGCATGGCTCTGGTGTGGCTCCTGTACCATTTTGCCAGGCTGTGGCTGCCCTGGAGTCAGTGCCCCATGCTTTGAATGGGGGCTTTGGTTGACTTTAGAGAGGTCCCTTCATTAAGGGGTATCTGGGTTTTCAAATTTACACATTTCTTCCAGTTCCCCAAGCCAAGGTCTTTCAGGTATGACATCTGACAAGTGCAGACATGTCTGGGGAGCTTTTGGACACACTTTGGAAGTGTTCCTCCTGGCAGAGGGGCTGAAGTGGTGGTAGGATTCAGTAGAATCATAGAGCCATTCTGGTTGGTAGAGATCTTTAAGATCATCAAGTCCAACAGTTAAGCCAGCACTGCCAGGTCACCACACCATGTCCCTCAGCACCACATCTGCACGTGGTACTTTGAAGGGTCTGTCGGGCAGAACACCCAATAGTCAGACCCTGGTGGAGATTATCTGCTGGTAGACAGCACTCAATACCTAAAGCTGTAAGAAAAATGCCTGTCCTGTATCTGGGTGTAGTCAAACCCCATGGGTGAAATGTGGCTCAAACCCAGTAAGTTCTGGGTATTTGTCCACCTGAATTTCTTTTTCTTTTTTTCCCTATTAAAGTGGTTAGCCTACAGTAGCTTTGGGATGGCTTTACCCTGGACCTTAATATGGATAAAAAAAATGGACATAGACTACAGCTGGGTAACCACTTCAGTATCCCCCAGCTTGTCTTAGCCTCACTGTGGTGTTTGGTACTTCTCCTTGCTCCCTGCCTCAGTAAAGTGTTTTCTTTTCCTTCCAGTTCAAGATCAACGGTGAGTGGTGCACCTGGATCAACTACGACCGCTTCCAGGAGCTGGTGCGAGAGCAGGAGGGGAGCGGCGGGTCCAAGACTTTCACAGCAGCTGATTATGCTGCCAGAACTCCTCGCTGGGCACTCTTTGGGTCCAGAGAAAGGGGATTTGATCCCTTGGACGTAAGATACCAGCGGAAGAACAAAACAAGAGACCTCTCTGGGTGCTGAGGTCAGGTTGGGGCTCGACAAATTGTGGGCTGCCTGGCTGTTGAGTTTTGGTCTCCATTTCTAGGCTAACACTGATTTTTTTGATTTTTTTTGAATTTTTTTTTTTTTTAATCTGTTCACCTTGTTTTTCCTGATGTTTGATACTGAGAAGGAGGGTAAAGCCTTTATTTAACCCTTCCCTCCTGCTTTTAGGGCTTCTTGGATGAAAATATTTATAATGCTCTCTGTCTCAAGATCAATCACAAATGGTGCATGCCAGCAATTTATTGTGACTGGCAGCATGAGGAGAGGGACAGTGGCTGTGGTATCCCCAGTAGAGAGCGTTTGGAGTTGGATGTGGAATGGGAGCATTCGTTTGACTCCTGTGCCCTGCCAGGGGGTTTCAGCACCCCAGGCTGGTTGGATCTGTGCAGGTGGGACCAGAGAAGGATCTGGATCTAAAAGCCTGAGCTCTGTTGGGAGTATCATTGTACAGACAGTAATAAAGATTTATGTATTTTAAACACTGGTGCCAGTTCTTAAAAAGACCCCAACAAGCTGGAGCTTGGAAATGGTGTAAGAACCAGCACTGCTCTTGTCTGCAGATCTGATATCTCTCCAAATATATTCCAGCTTCATGGGTTTGGCAATGGATGTTTTCCCAGCAGTTTTATTCCACTTCCCAGCAGCCCTGAACAACCCATAAAATTCTTCAAAGCCCATTAGACTCTTGCTGTGTGTGTGTCCAGTGTCCTGCTGAGGGTGAGGATGTGCTGTGGGGAGCCTCCAGGCTTGAGTGTCAGCACATGGCTGCTTTTGCTCCACCCAGGTAGCTCAGCAGTGTCAGTGCTGGTTTGGGAGGACAGGGTAATCTGATGTGAACAAAACCAGGGGGTTCAGCCCTGTAGATAGGGCTGATGGGGCCACCACTACGGGGGCTTGGTGGAGAGGATGGTGGAATGGGACAAAGTGGGTGACTCATGGGGATTGATAACTGAGATGTCTTAGAAAAATGATGATTTCCCCTACTCAGCACTAGAAGGAAAACACAGCCCCTGAATATTAAGAGCAGCCTTGTGGAGAAGGACTTGAGGGTGCAGGTGAACAAGAAGCTGGAGCTCAGCCAGCACCGTGCGCTCGCAGCCCAGAAGCCGGTGGCACCCTGGGCTGCATCCCCGGCAGCAGGGAGAGAGGGGGGATCCTGCCCCTCTGCTCCCAGGGCTCTGGGGAGGCCCCCCTGCAGTGCTGGGGCCAGCTCTGGAGTCCTCAGCACAGCAGAGACAGGGACCTGGTGGAGCGGGGCCAGAGG
>JANIJG010012080.1:40134-58653 GCA_024611175.1 Megaceryle torquata | reverse complement strand
AGAGGAGCCCCAGCAGTGCTGGGAGGGCTGGAACCCCTCTGCTGGGAGGCCAGGCTGGGAGAGCTGGGGGTGTTCAGCCTGGAGAGGAGAAGTCTCTGGGGAGAGCTTCTGGGGGCCTTTCAGTGCTTCAAGGGGCCTGTCAGAAAGATGGGGATGGACTTCTGAGCAGGGCCTGTTGCAACAGGACCAAGGGGTGATGGTTTTAAACTGGTGAGCCCCTGTCCCATGTTGCCCAGAGGGGTGGTCGATGCCCCATCCCTGGCACCCTCCCAGGTGAGGTTGGCTGGGGCTCTGAGCAACCTGCTCTGGTTGCAGATGTCCCTAGTCAGAGCAGGATTTTGGATTAGATGAGCTTGAAAGGTCCCTTCCCACCCCTACCAGTCTGTGGTTCTATGAATACCAGGCACGATGGTAACCAGGGCCACCTCTTGCCCACTTCTCCTTCCTGGGGTCCATCTGGAAGCTGCTTCAAGAGCATTTTGGGCAGGGTTCACTCCTGTCATTATACTTGAATTGCCTTGTGCTTAAAGCAAATCTCTGAAAGCAATCCTCTTAGACCAGGAGCTTTCAATTGTACAACTTCAACATGAATCACCAGCTATAGCTATTTTGGGGACATGCTAAACTGAAGCCCCGGCCAGTGTGGCTGCTGCTGTAGCTCCAGCTGTCTATAGGTGGTTGTGGGGATTGTGCTCCAGCTGTGCTGGGGCCAAGGAGCCTCACTTCTGCTAGGAAGAGGGTTTTTTTACCTGCTCTCCAACAGCAGAATTTCATGCCTTACCTGAAATTGCTTCTTTTAGATTTACAATAGATTGCTGCTCCCTGGGAAGCTCGTGCGGGCTGGAGGCTGTGGCTGTTTCACAGGTATGGGATGTGCTCTGAATAAAGTGATCTTTGGTTAAAAAAGGTCTTTTCTATTCTTCCAGTAGATCAGTAATGATCCCAGTCCAGCACAACCTCTCTGAAGTTGTGATTTCAGGATCAACCTGTGCTCTTGGATTCTCTGTCATTCTAAAAAAGTTTGACTTAAGAACTGGGTACTGCCAACCCCCTTTCCATAGGTTTTGAACTGGACCAGAGCCACCCTTCAGCAGCAGATGCCTGTGGTGCTGCTGGGATGCAGGGAGGTCTCCATCCTCACTGCCCAGGACCCCACAAAAGAACCACCCTCCCTCCGGGGCACAATGTGCTTCCAGGAGCTATTGCTTCAATAGCCAACGGGGAGGCTCAGGAGGTTCCACCTTAAAGGGAAAGATGGGCAAAAATTATTTTATAACTACTTAAAGCCAGGGAGGGTTTGAAGAGCCCCATGCCCCAGCTCCTTTGCCTGGTCCAGCTCATCCTCTGCGGCACAGGCTGGCATCCCCTGCCCCGCGTTGACAGCTCGGGCCAGCCCTGCTGCCCTCGTGCCCTGACTCACAGGGTGAGTCACTTGGGATGAGGGTTGCATTTCATTTTGGAATGACAAGCAATGTATTTGTTTCCAAAAATCTCCATCAGGAAAACATCCCACAAACAGAGAATTGTCATCCATCAGCTTTGTCTTCATCTGGCTCTGCTCCTAAATCATTTATGAGGTTAGAGCTGCAATTGTGCCTCGAGGAGAATAGAAGAAGATATCGGAATTAATTGAAGAAAGGGCATCTTTTTCATTTTGTCAGCTGCAACCTGAGCCAGAGGTTGGCACAGGCAACGGGGCCCTGCGGGAGGGGACCCGACCCAGCAGTGAGAACACGTGCTGCTCCAGCAGCTCTGCCACGGAGCAGAGGTGATGAGTCCAGGGGAAGTATTTCAAGGGAAGAAGTTGAATTTCTGGAGCTGAGCTTTCGCAGAAGGGGGAGCTCCTCCGTTCCTTCCCCTCTTCTTCAGCTCCATCTCTGTCCCCTCCCCAGCCAAACGAGGCCAAACACCGACTGCTCACTGCAGCAGGGATGGAGGTGGCAGGAGCTCCTGGGACTTGTTTCCAGCAGTGCTGGGAAGCTGCCAGGATCAGGGAGTTGCTTGCTGCTGGGATGATCTGGTCCCAGCTCCCCCATTGCAGTGTGACTGGTGCCATCTTTGGAATTAAACTTTCTAAGAAAAAACAAAACAAAAAAACCCAAATCTTTTAGGATAGATAGAAATCAATGAGAGGGCTACAAGAAATCATTCCAGCCAAAAAATATTAACCTTGAACAAATCCAGAAGAGCAACTTGGAAAAAAAATGTGCTTAAATGCTGAGGGGAGAACCCCTCTGAAACACAGTGCCAATTTTTTGCTCCAGTGGAGCCTGGCTTGCCTAAGCCCAGGACTAGTCCCGTGTTGAAGAGCGGGTTGGAAACCAGAGGCCAAACCAGGCAGGTGGCCAGGGGTGACAAGGGACGTATCCATTGGCCTCCTACAAACACCTGTGCCAGGGCCAGCTCCATCACCTCCATCCTCCCCGTGCATCTCCCTGCGCCTCTCCTATCGCTGGGATTTTGGGGGGATGCTGACAATAACATAATCCTCACCTCTGGGGCAGCCATCTGGGAGCTTAAACCGCCGCTGCCTCGCTGAATTCCATCCTCTTTGCCAGGGGCTCAGATCAGATCAGCTGTTTAAATCATCTTAGCGCTAAATGCACGTTACTGGGAAAACAGAGAGAAACCATCAAACACATGAATAATTAGCTGTTAAACGCCGCAGCTCTGCATGGTGCCTTGCCCCAGGAAATGTGAAGCCGCTTGTCAAATTATCCACAGCCCCCCGAGCTGCTGAGCTGTCATCAGCAACTGGTAATTTCTCCTCCGGCTGGGGCTGGGGGAGGATGGCAGGTGAAACGCTGCTGGCAGGTTGGTTTCCCCTGTAATTACAAAGACGGGACCTGGCTGGGAATTTTTGCAGTGAAATGGGCTCGGTGCTGCCTTTGCTGTCGCTGCGTTCCGGACATGAAGCTCTGTAAGGGGGTAATGATGTCTAGACAGCTGGTGTATCACCTCATGCATCTCACACCCGTGTGGGGGCCGGCAGGGAGGCAGTGCTGCCTCACTTCCCTGGCCTTAGCATTGGTATTTCCACTTCTCATTCCAAAAACCAGAAAGCAACTGGTGCTGGGGGGATGGAGAGCCCACAGGGAGGGTTGCATGGAGCTGCTGGCATCGCAGGCAGCCACCCTGCCTGCACCCTGGGTTCAGTCAGCAGTTCCTGCCTTCCCTGCTGAAATACGTGATATAAAACACATCCACTTGCTTCCAAATGTCTCCTTAATCGGACTTTTTACTCATTCCCACCCCATGGCTGTTAAGTTCCTCTCGGAGTCCCTTTGGCTCTGATGTTTTGGCAGCCCAGGAGGAACAGGGTGTCCTGGACATCCAGGAGGTCGCTAGACTTGGAAATACAGAAATTTCAGCCTCTTTTTTTTGTATCAGATCTTGTGGTCCTGTTCAAAACCCTCCTGGTGCGACTGCTCAACGAGGAGACGATGGCAAAGTGTTGCTCTTTTCCCCATTTCCCAGCCTGCTGCTGTGTCCCACACACCCACAATTTTCTTGGGGGGTCAATTTTCAGAAATACATTCATTTGAGGTTTATTTTCAATAAAAGGCAAGATCTGTTGGAATCCAGCCCAGAAACACAGAACGGAGCATTGACCAGTTCTCTGGGCAACCTGGGCCAGGATCTCACCACCCTCAGCATCAACAATGTCTTCCTTCTCTCCAGTCTAAATCTCCCTCTCTTAGTTTCAACCCATCGCCCCTTGTCCTGTCCCAACTGGCCCTGCTAAAAACTCTGTCCCCATCTTTCTGACAGGCTCCTTGAACCACTGAAAGGTCTCCCCAGAGCCTTCTCCATACTGAACATCCTCAACTCTCTCAACACGGCCTCCCAGCAGAGGGGTTCCAGCCCTTGGATCGTTTTTGTAGCCTCCTCTGTCTCTGCTCCAACAGGTCTGTGTCTTAATGAGATCCTGCAAGTCCTTTTTTTTATGTGAAAATAGGCTAATTAACCACAATAATAAAATAAATAATAAGCAATAACAGAATTAGCTGTGTTTTATGGTTTCTATTTGCCCCTTTGGAACAAGTCTGTGGCTTCAGATTCTGCTTTCCCCTTCCCCTCAGACAATGAGACTTACAGCACATCAGGGTGCTCTTTGGGGTCTGGGGAGCTGGGGCTCCCATCCTCACTCCAGCCCCTCCCAGGCATCCATCACCACTTCTCTCTGTGCTTGCAAGCCAGAGAAGGTGAAGACACATTTTTTTTTTGAACCTGGGGGTTTAATTTGGACTTTTCTCCTTTTTTATTTTGCTTCTTGCCCAAGTGCAGCCTGGGCATGTAAAGCCTTAACCCATCTTTTCCATTTCTGATTACCATCCAGCCCTCTGCCTGTGAAACGCTGCGTGACAAGGTCTGGTTTTCACCCTGGCCATGGCCAAACCTTATCAGGAGCTGGTTGGGCATCCACTGGCATGGGCTGCGCTTGCAGCATTAGGGTGATACAGGTGATAACAGAGCTGTTCTCTCCAGCACGTGGTTCTGCTGGGTTTTGTTGCACTGAGGCTGCGTGGTCTTTGCCAGGGAGCTCATAAATAAAAAGCCACCTTGATACCTTTGCACAGGATTGATGCCGTTTTCAGCACAACGTGGAGTTCCTGCAGGGATTTCTAGCATGCTTGGGTCTCCTCCAGCAGACCACCCCATGAATGAGACGATACATCATCCATCTATTACGGAAATCTACTCTCCAGATTCATGCAGAAGGAAAACCAGCGGTGAGCTCTGCAGGCAGGAGCTGAAGCTGCCGGATCGTGGCATTAACACGCTAATAATAAAATATTGTTCTTTGGCAGCAGGCTTACAGCATTACAAGAAAAGCTGCTCTGAGCTCTGCTCAGCTTAGGTGGGTAGCGCCAAAATACCTGTGCTGCTGCTCTCCAGCATCTGCTCAGAACAAAGCTTTTTGGGTTTCTTTAAACAAATAAGCTGCAAAAGCTGCTAAACACTGCGGAGAAACCACAGCAAGAAAGCAAGGCCACAGAAAATGAAGTTATTATCCAGCTTCTTGGACTCCAGCCTCGCTCAAAGGGATGGGGGAGGGAGCAGGAGGTCTCCTTTCCCGGTGAGGTCTCCAAGCCCAGGCACACTCGTGACATCTCAAGGTGGTGACATGCAGCTAGATGCATAGCCCTGTGCAGTGGCCAAATGGAGCCCTTGGGGATAGGGGGACAAAAAAGTCCCCGTCCCCTGGGAGCCATCTCCAATGCCAGCCTGCCTGCTGCCCTTGGACCCTGGGGAGAACATGATTTCTAGAAGGTCTGCAAATGCCCAGGTGGAAAACAAGCAATGGATGCGTGTGGTGGGTTGATGTTGGTCGGCTGTCAGTTGTCCACTCAGCCGCTCACCCTCCCTCCTTGGCAAAATGGGGAGGAAATTATAAGAAAAAGCTAATGGGTTGGGAGAATGGCATCAAAGCTGCTCAAGATGAAGCACCAAATCATGTCTCCTGGTTTGAGGATGCAGTGATGAATGTCTCCCAGCCACAACAAACACTGCTGGAGCAGAGCACACCCCAGGAGCAGCATAGCCTCGGTGCGTGATTGTGTAATGCACGGAGTGAAGACACGGAACTACAATCAACATTGTCACCCTTTGCTGCATTAGGATGAGTGTGCCAAGGTAGTTATCACTTTTCCTTGAAGGCACTGGTGGCTATTTTTAAAACACCTGGGACAAAGCTGGTTGCTCAGATTCCTTCTAAGTAAACCATCTTGTCATCTCACGGAGGTGGCTCAGCATGGTTCCTTGAGAGCTTTTCTGGAGAGCAGCAGCAAGCGTCCATCCCCAACCTGTCGCCTCTTGCACCATGGCAAAGGTGGACATGGCTAACAGCAAAACCCATTTGGTCTCTGTAGTTATTTTCATAATACCTCCACTTTCAGCAATTTGTGCTCTCCCAGGTCTGTGTTTGAGGGTATTTCCCGTACCTGTGAGGACCCTGCTGCTGTGGGGAAGCAGCAATGGGCTCTGGAGGAGGAAAACCAGCAGCAGGTGATTTTTCTACAGGTGGATCTGGTTTGCTGTAAGGACAGCAGAAGGGAGGGTCTTGGGCAGGGCACCTGGGCAGGTTATAAAAGCCACTGGGACTGCACCAATGGAAGGTTTTACTCTTCAAAGGTAGTTCCTTAAGTATTGAGGAGTTGATGCTGAAGAATGTCTCTGTTTGTGGGTGGTGTTCAAGGTGAGTTTTCTTCAGCCTGGTGGGACCAGGGGTGGGGATGTGGTGCTGCACTGGACAAACTGTGCTGGTGGGGTTAGTGGTGACTGTGACTTTGAGGGGGGAGGTGGACAAGAAGCTGGAGCTCAGCCAGCACCATGTGCCCACAGCCCAGAAGCTGGTGTTTCTTGGGGAGCCCCAAGGCGAGGGCTGCTGGCAGCTTTGTCCTGCCAGACCAGGCTCTGCTGCAGGAGGATGAAGAAGCTGCACCCCACACCTGGTAGTGGGGTTAGAGGTGGCAAATGAATCCTGGCAGGTGGTGGGTGGGAAACCTGCTGGAAAATGGCCATGAAGTCAAACAGCAATTGCTCTGGTGCTTTGCAGCATTAGCAAAATTGACATAATTTTAAGAGTAAAGGAAAAAAAAGGGGCTGCTGGGGTCCTTTTGAGATCTGCTCTGGCCTTGCAGAGGCTGAAAACATCATCTACAATAGAAGACCCATCATGGACCAGTTCCTTGGGGACCATGGTACTCTCCAGAAGCCCATGGGCTTAGAGGAACAATTTGTTACTCAGCCTTCATCTCCTTTTGCCCAAATCTTTTGATTTCCTCCATTAAAGCTTAGCACAATGGGAGATACTTTGCAGGGAGCTGGATGACCTCAGCAGGCTCGGGCAGGTTGGTCAGGAGCTCCCAGAAGTACACTGTGACTTCCCAGGAAAGGCAAAACACATATCTATATTGCTGTATTTCAAAATACCTCTCTACATTACTGTATTTAAGCTCTTGTCTATCCCTCCTGCCTCTGGCATGGCTCCATCTCATCCTGCTGGTCCTACTCCCTCTGCCCCGTCTGGGTGCTCACGTGCTGCAGCTCCTGCTCCTCTCCTTTGTCATAGGAAAGCAAATGTGGGGTCAGGCTGCGGGTATTTTCTTTCCTGCCCGTGATTGGTTGCCCTAAAAGATGCCCTTCGACCTCCCCTGTGGCAGTGGAAGCTTCTTCCTGCCTTTACCCCCTCATCTTGGGCAGCAGCCGGGCTCTCGGGCTGGGCTCCCTGCCTTTACTGGCACGTTCAACCCACCACCACCAGCAGATGCAGGTTTAGGGACTCCTCCCACCTCAGGCCAGGCACAGGAAAGCCCAGGCCTGTCAAACTGCCTGTTTTTCTAAAACTTGGCCCAAATGCTGAGTCTGGCAGTGCATCAGCACTGGCAATACTTTCAGTGGAGGGGAAAAAAAAAAGGCAAAGCTGCCAATGTTTACATGGAACACTTGAGTTTCCGACAATAATTTGTAGGTGAGAGTTTCTTCCCTGACTTCATCCTGGCCGCCCTGTCTCTGGTATGTGTTTCCTGCTGATGTTCTAATCGCCAAGTGCATCAAGCTGGTGATGGTTTGTAACTGTAATCCCACAAAGCTTCTGTAAAACACCCAATGAGCTCTGTGCGGCCGGCTGGGTCTTTCTGAAGTGCTCTCGGGTATTTTATTTTTATTCTTTTTGAACTATGTTTTCATGATACTTTTAAAGTCAGTCTCTTAGGAGTGGGGAGGGGTCAGCAGTTTTCTGTCTGCGTTGGCAGCTTTTCCTGGGTACCAGATCCCAGATGGACCAAGGCTGGTGCCTTACCCCAGCTGCCCGTGCTCAGCTGTGCAGCAGATATTTCTTAGTTTTCTGTTTCTTCTCCTCACAAGATTAAACAGAGAACACAGGAAACATCCTGACCCTTTTGAACAACCCTTGTAAAGCTCTGACCTCTTCAAAGGTTCTCTCTGATGTCTGTTGCAAGCAGATTCTGCAGGTTTTCCATAACAGGGCTCACTGAGGCCGTGGGTGGGATGTTGCTGGTGCAGCACTGGTGTCATTTCAGCTGCTGGAAGGGGAGCAGAGGGTCCTGGGTTACCCAGGAGCTGAGCGGTTGCTTTGTGGCAAGACTGTTAACCCAAACCTGGCAGCAAATCTCCTGAAATCATTTGAGTCTTAGACATCTCATCTCTGCAAGAGGTCTGGATGTTTGCAGAATGAACTGGGAGCCTTGGGAGTGCTGGGGTGGTGATGAGGACCACCATCCTGGAGAGCCACGAGGGGAAGGTGTGGGGCACTGGTCACTGCTTATACCCGATACTGGTCCCCTGCTGCCAAGCATGGCTGTCCCCAGTGCCTCTGCTGGCCATCGATGCCACCTGGCTTACAGGAGGAGGGAAGGGGCTGTGTAGGGATCACAGCTGTGAATGCAGCTGACATCGTGGCAGCAGAGGAGGCAGCTTTGGGAAATCTTCTGGGGTCTCCTTGCAGCTGGCTTCCTCCACAGAGCACGTACAAAGTGCTCCTGATGCTCAGTGGTCCCTGTCACAGGCGATGCACGCATGTGATGCTGCAGGGTGGGCTGGCAACCAAAACACATCTGCACGGCCCTTTCTTGGGTGAGATGATAAATGGCCCAACATAATCAATATCCTTAAATACCCAACAGCAGTGAGTGCAGATATTGCTGTTTCTATCACCAGCTGTGGTCTGAGTAGTATAAAAAGCAGCTACCAGTGGTGTAAGTGTTTTGGTTTGTCTGGGTTTTTTTCCTCACTCTTTTAACTTTGTAGACTGAGGTCCTGAATGTTACCTGACGGATGGAGGGTCAGTTCTGTAGGAACTCCAGCAGCAATCAACTGCTCCATGTATGCAACCTTGAAATCAGTTTCATAAGCTGCTCCCTCAGTATAGATGTGCTGAGATCACATTAAACAAAAGTAGTGCTGAGTAAACTCAGAAAGCTTCATTAAAAAACCAGGAGCATTTGAGACAAAAAAGAGATTTAATATTGTTTAGGTACTCAATAATATTTTATATTAATAGTACTTGCTATTTCCTAAACAGTTTCCAGATTTGTTTCATTGTTGCTTTGATAACATAATGCTCCTCGTGCATCAGGCTTTGCACACACGCGCAGAGTAGTTGCAGCTACACCATCCTCCAGCAGCCCTGGTGTTAACAGATGTGGGAGATGGGAGTGTTGCAGCCTCCTCTGCTTGGGTGGGGGTGAAGCTCTGGCTCCATGTACCTGTGCTGCCTCCATCCTTGGAAGGCTTTTTAACCCACCTGGATAAAGGCCTGATCAACCTGCTGTGACCCCATAGCTGACCATGTTTGAGGAGAAGGTTGGGCTGGAAACCTCCCAGAGGTACCTGCCCATCCAAAATACCTGGTGATCTTTTCATCTAAGAGCTGAGCTTTGCCATAGGTCAGCCAAAATGACATCCTCCCCAGTACTGAGCGCCTCTGGCTCCCACCTCATCCAGAGAGGGTTCTGGGGGTAGTTTAGTTCCTTGCCATGTTGGACCATATTGGGAGTCATCTTGAATCCTTTCTGTGTCCTCCTGCAGCGAAGGCAAAACATGCTCTGCTGTTTGTACCACAAAGCCCCTAGAAGACTGGGGTTTTTTTAGCCTTTTCATTGCCTATTCTTGTGTTTTGGGGCTGTTTCAGGTTGGTTTGTTTGGTTTTTATTTTGCTTTGGGGTTTTTTGTTTGGTTTTTTTTTGTTTTGTGTTGGCTTTGTTGTTGGTTTTTGGGGGGGATATCTCCTTTTTTCTTAAAGATCTTTATCAAAAATCAGACTTTCCCCAAGGCATTCTATAGTGTATCAGCAAATATCATCCAGTTATATGGGGATAAAGTAATTGTATCTCCCTCAGCAAACCTGCTTCTCTTTCCTTCCCCCAGGGGAGGAGAGGTCTTCCCTCGGGATTATGTGATTAAATAGAGATTTTTTTTTTAAAGAGAAGACTTGCTTTGTTACTTAAAGAGCTTAATTTGAAATCCTCTCAGAAGTGAACTGTACTTTGTAAATGCTGACTAAGGGAACCATGAGCTGATAATCTGCCCTGGGGTCCCACTCAGTTGTGCAACCCATGCCTGGATGCAGAAGGAAGCTCCACGTGGGATCAGCCCTTGGCCAGGGTCTCGGAGCAGTCTTAGTGTCCTTCATTATGTCTGGTTCCCCCTGATTTTCTCCTGAGCTATGCTTTGAAATGGCTGAATGGGCCCCCCCCTCCTTCAGTGGGATGTCAAGGCTCGGGGGGGAGCCTGGTGGTGTTGCCTTGAGATAAGCCCGAGAATTTCTGATCCACTAAGACCATAGGAGTTGCATTTGGATGTGACCAAATCACCTCTGAGGCATCTCATCTGAGTCTCTCGCCATGCTCATGAAGGTCCATTACTCCCAGAAGGTCTCCGTGAGTGGTTAGGAATTATAGGACAGAATCATAGAATGGTTTGGGTTGGAAGGGACCTTTAAAGATCACCTAGTTCCAATCTCCCAGACATGGACGGGGATTAGGCTGCCCATGTCCAGATCCAACTTCACTGATGGCTTTCCCTGGTTCAGCCCTGCTTCTGGTCCACAGCATCTGTGGCCCCAGTCCTGGGAGGTCGGCTTCCTGCTGACTCTGTTTTGGCAGATCAACAGTTAAACACCTTACCCTAAAGAAAGGTCAAAACACACATCCCACTTTTGTAACCCTGCCTATAGGTGTTTTTATCAGCTCTACAAGGCGTGGGAGCTGTGGACTAGCTTGGGAAAGGTCTCTGAGCTATTGGCAAGCAGAGGAGCTGCTGGAGGGAAGGACCCGCTGTGTTAATTCATTCAATACAGGCAAAAAGCATCTGAAAAGCTGTTGCATCTCCTTAGCAATAGTTTGCCATGCTCTGCCTCTAAAATTGTATGTGTATTTATGGCCCAATAGACAAGTGCTGGCCACGTGCTAGTCCCATGCGCTTGGCAGGCGTGAGCACTTTGGAGAATAACACCCGGTGCGGTCACCGGGGACAGCGCCTGATGAAAGGCGATGGAGATGGTTCTGTCTTGCTCTTTCTCACCAACAAGAAGCCAGATCCCCAGCTGCGAGCTCTCCTAACAGCCCCTATATATAGGTGGTAATTTCTGAGAAGCTTTTACCTTTATAACTAGCGTCAGAAACAAGAGATGGGACATTTACAGGCTTCTGTAGCTGATGGAAACCTGAGAGGCTTCACAAAAGGACTGAAATGCTCTTCCCAAGCTTTTACTTCTGTGCTTGCACTTGTCTTTCTGTTCACGTTCCCCAAGACTGTCTTTTCCATTCAGATGAAAGAACATTTGGGGAATTTGAGGGAGTTTTCTGGTGTGTTGAGCTGTCAAATCTAATGCGGCAAGTGTGGCAGATGCCACCAAAGGAGGACTTGAGTTTTCTGGCAAATCTGCACTGTGGCTTCAAATGGGAGCACAGGGAAAGGGCAAGATGAGGGACCAACCTATCCCAGAGCTGTGCCCATATGTTGGCTGGTCCCCTGCTGAGAACTGGCAAACAACAGAAAAATGCAATAGAAATCCCCAGGATGGCAATACTGGCACCTGCAGTGCACGCTGCTGTGGTGGGCATGCCAAGGACACTGTGGTGGCCTGGGGCTGCTTGAATCACAGTTCAAATCCAGCTGGCAGATTCAGGGGATGGCATCTGTAGTGGCTGCTGCCAAAGATATTGTTCAGAGAACACCCAGTGATGGGGTTTAGATGTGAGCATCATCCTGCAGCACACTGGTGGGGGAGACACGATGTCCTCACTGGTGCTGCTGTGAAACCACCACAGCATCCTCCCTTAGCATCAGAGCATACCCAAAGTCTGGAGAAACATGCCCAGCAGCTCTCCTGCTAGTTTAGCCTTAAAGTGTTTTACCACACTTAACACCCTTCTGTTGCCCATGAGTTAGTGTCAGAGAACACTGTGAAGCAGCAGCTGATCCCTCTGGATCCCCAGGGCTGGGGTTTGGTCATTAAAACTGTGTAGATGTTTTTCAAGGTCTGATGAAATGTGTGTTGAGTCTGCTCTCCTTCCTTTGGCTCCTCCATGGATGCAGTGTTCCCAGCAAGGCTGCAGGCAGCTCTAGAGATGGGAAAGTGCCTGTGTGAGTGCAAATCAGGGCAAGGCAGAAGGAGAAGGAATTCAAGGAGATACACATCTCCCAGAAGCCTGTGTTAAAAGAAGACAGCAAGCTGGCATGAATGATGCATAAGATAAAAAGCCTAGGGACAGCCAGAAGGGGAAAGAAAGAGTTGTGTAAAGGGGGAAAATATGAGAGACAAGGGGCAGAACCATAGCAGCAGGATGTCCTGGTTCGTGTCTGCAAGTTAAAAAGAAGAATTAAAAAAATCCACAAAACTAAACTAAAAACCTTGTGGCAAAAATTCAAGTGAGCCTCAGGGAACATCTTGGAGGGTGGGTGGTATGAGGGTTCAGTTAGCGGGGTTGAATTATGTTATTTGCACATGTTTTGCATATACCAGTGAGCAACAGCTCTGATGGGTCCTGCTTGGGGCTTCCTGCACATGCCAGGTCTTTCCCAGCCAGGCCAGTGACATGTGGACCTCCTTTAAATGGGTTCCTTTGTTTCCTCTTCCTTCCCACCCTCACAGCCCAAAGGGAAATGAGAGCCCTCAGGCTCTGAAAAATTGCTAAATTGAAAATGCTTAATCTCATCAGTACTAATGAGCTAAATAAATCTCTGTGTGTGTGTTTATAGTGCAGAAGGAGGGGTTCAGGGAAGGGCTCCCAAAGCCACCTCTCCTTAAAGACCATGCACAAAGAGGATGCAGATGGATGCCTGTGGGCACAGACACCAGCACAAGAGGTTTCCAAGGCAGAGCAGTGAGCTGGTGCCTCAAGGAGGGAGGGGGTACATGCCTGAGAATCAGAATAAGGGGCGCAGGGGCTGGGAGTGGCCATGTGCTGGTCCCCTGCAAGGGCAAGCACTGCATCTGGTGTGGCTTGTGGCCCATTTTGCTCTGGAGTGATGGGCTGTGGGGGTATCTGGTCTAATAAAAAGCTGAGCTGGAGGGAAGGTGGGATAAGAGCTTGGGCTGTGACTGTGTTAATGGGGTCTTGGTGCCAGGGAAGGAGTTGATGGCCGTGGAGAAGAGGCAGTGGCTGTTCTTCCATAGGACACAGAACTACTCTCCTTGGAGGGATATCTGGAGAGAAGGCTGTAAATCTGCTGTGCATTGCAAGTAGAAGTAGCTACAGGATATTCATCATATCCCTTCCCCTGGTGCAGGAGCTACTCTACCATCATAAACCTCTGTGTGACTGTGGCTCCAGGTTATCAGGCATTTCACACTTCACATGCTGACATTGCCCATCTTCAAAGAGTTACAGGTTCTCCTGCAGTGTTGTCACAGCAGGGTTGGAGGGTGGGTGTTTTCCCTGGCACTCCTGTCACCCACAAGGCACTGAGGAGCCCAGTGCTGGATCACTCTGTCTTGGTTTGCATGGGGAGTCATGTCCCTGGTGTGCTGCAGCTGAGAGAATGGATGCAAAAAAAGCAGTATATGAAATTTTAAAATGCTTGGACTGGATTCACTCAGCTGACCTTAGCACCTTCCAGTAGTCTAATGGGCATTGATTTATAAACCTTTAACACTAAAACCAGGCTGTGGGAGAAAGGTCTTTGCTTCCAATGACAATGTGCGAGCTGGGTAGTGAGAAAACAGCTGCAATAGTTGTGTCTGGTTTCTTCTCTCTTCCTGACCATCCTGTGAAACTTTTCCAAACCCCTCTGATACTGGAGCCCTTTTGCCAATGGATGGTGCCCATGTGGTCCCTTGATCTGGGAGATGTGCTTTGGGGCATGGCTTCTTGTATCCATGGGGTTTGCTTCCTCCAGAACCTTTACACCCTGGTCTGCAGGGCTTTGGTGGTGGGCTGACCACAGGTTGGGTTTGCTGAGCATGCATCTCCCAGTTTGTGAATCCCAGTTTGTGCCTCCCCAGCATGGCTCCAGGAAAGCATCCCCAGCCTGGTTTGTCTGATCTCTGCATGGCTCCACTCCATAACCTATCTTTTCTTGGCTGTAAATATTAACAATATGAGTTAAGTGGAGTTAAGTGACTGCATTAATTATTAAGTATTTCCTCAGCAGTCTTTTCTCTAGGAAATTACTGTGCTATAACACATCTTTACCTCTATTTTGCAAACTGGCTGGGTGCACTGAGCAGTTCAGGAGCACCAGGTGGGCATGGTTTACTCTTGTAGTCATTGCAAAATGAGCGAGTTCTGGTGCCTTTGCTGGATGTGACTTTGAGGTACCAGCTCCACCGTTCCAGAGCAGCAGGTACAACATGTTCTGCAGAAATGAATGGCAATAAAATTAAGTTCCTCTCCAAAACCCAAGTCCCAAAGGCAGGCAGGCTGCACTCATGGCTCGGCCAGTGCCTCCCATTCTACGTGAGCTGTGCTCCTTGATTAAAAATGCAAAGCCCCTCCTGATAATGCTCATTGCTCTGCTGACAGGGATTTCGTGGTGGTCTCCAAGCCCAACGTCGCAGGAAGTTTTGGAAGCTCTGTGTTATCTGGTGAAGTGGCACTCCAATTAAAGTCACAGGAAAACATCAGCAACAACAGAAAAATTACAGCTATGGAAAGCATACGGTGAAAAAACAGGAGTGATTTGTTTGTACTTGTAATGCTGGAGGAAGGAGTCAGGCTTAGCCTCTGCATTTCATTCTTCCCCCTGCAATTTGGCAAATGCCAGCAGCTTGGGAAAGTTCACGTTTTTCTGTATCCTTTGCTTGAAACAAAACCATTTTCAGACTGCTCTTTTTTTTGTCCTCTGCTTCATTTCTTATCCATTAAACCCGGAAAGGTCAGCTTTTCAAAAGCACATGGTTGCACACTGAACATCTGACTGTGAGCTTCCCATCAGAGACTGGTGGATGTTGTTTGAAATTTATTTTGGTGCCTGCCAGGGAGAGGAGCTCTCCAGGAGTCCTGCCTGTATGTGCCCACTGCCATCTTCACCATACCAAGAGACAAAATGCCTCTAACCCTTCACAGCACAGCCTGCCTGCAGCTCCTGAGAGATCCAGCTCCTGAAACTAATGCAGCTGAGCCCATAATCCTCCCCAGACTGTGTTTTGACGTGCAGGCAATAGCAGCAGCTGAGCCAACAAGCAAAGATCTACCTAGAGGTCCCAAGGTCCAGAGACAAACTTTGTGGAGTCCTCTGCCTTGCCATTAGATCAGCCAATATGGAAGGGCTGAAATGATAACCTCACGTTGACCGGTCCCTCAGCATCATATCAGTAAGCTTAGAAAAACTTTACTGATAACTTCATGCTGGCAAGTTCCCTGAAATCCAACCAACAAAACCAAGGAAGAGAGGAAAAACTCTGATGTAGTCTAAGATTTAAAAAAAAAAAAAAAAAAGTTATCTTCATCTCCTACCAAATGCAGTCCTCCTATACATATTGGTAAAGGACATTAATGCAAAACCAAATGTGAGTCTTTCCTGCTTGGAAGGAGCTATTTAGTGTCATGCTTGAACTCAACTGGAACAACCTGTTTTGCTGTGAACTCAGCAGTCTCAAGCCTGAATTGCAAAAACTGTAATTAAAAAGCATCTTGGTTTTTCCAGGTATAACCAAGTGGGATTGCTGTGCCTGATCTTTGTGAGGTCCAGGGAGCCACCTGAACCCCTGGAAGAAGCAAGAACACCTCCTTCCCCAGCCCCACAGCATCCTGCTGATCCTTACAGGTAGGTAGGTGAGATTTGGAGCACTGCTGTGAGAAAAGCAGTTTAAAACAAGGCCAAACCCTCCCAGTCCCCTGTAGAAAGGTATAAAGAATCTGGGAAGAGCAAAATCAAACCATAGCCTCCCACTTCCTTGCAGGTGCTCTTTGCACAGTAGCTCATTATCCTCTGCCAACAGCACTGATGGTGGCAGGGGTAGAGGGCATGACAGTAAGTCACTATTGCCCTCAGGAAAAGGTGTGCAGCTTCTGCATCTGTTTCTGATTTCTTGTGGCAGTTGTAAAACCCACGAGCATAACCCTGACACGCAGACCCCTGTGATTGCTGCTGCTTGGAAACAGGAGGAGAAGAACAAGTCCCTCAGGAGAACAAGAAATTGCCCTGTGTGATCCTTAAAATACCATGAGGTATGTCCCATCTTTTGAAGTGCCACACCATCACCAGGCAAGAGATTAGTGGGAATGGCAGTAATTCTTCAGAAAGACCTTCACTGTGAAGAGACATTTGTGCCTTTCTCCACCTGGGCCTCTCACAGCTCTTGGTCAGTGCTTCATTCACCCTCCTTTTTAGCACCTCCCTCTATAGACTCATTGCACCCATAACCACTGCATACTTTGTGCTGCTGGCATGACAAGTCTCATTCCTTCAGTCTTTCACCTCTGCTGTGAGTGTTTCTCCTTTACTGAGCCGTTGGGAGCTCATGTTGAGTGTGCTGCAGCCTGGAGTCTGCTGAGGCCATGTGCATTAGGTGGAATAAAAAGCTGGAGTAGGTAGGAGGGTAAGGTGCTGTGGTGACCATTCCACTGTGGTTGAGTGGCTGTCACCTCTGCTTGGGCTGGCATTGCAAAGCCTGCAGCTATTTTGCAGCATCTGCACAGGCCACAGGGATGTGCTTTAATGACCCAGGCTGAGCTTCAGGAGGCTCCATGGGAGAGTTTCCCTCAAGCCCCAACCATGCAGGTTAGTCATCAAAAAATGGGGAAGATCAGCAGGGTCCCTGAACTGAGCAGGAGCCCAGCAAGCTTGGAGAGCATCAGAGTGCAGGAAACAGGGGTAAGATCCTCCTGGATGTTTTTATTGCAGCTTTTGATAGAAGGACTTCCCAGACAGCTCCCCTTGATGGAAATGTTTCCCAGTGGAAACATGGAATTTGGGGAAGTGGGGAGGGTGAGGTTTGCATTGCTCCTGTCTCAGCCCTGAGGCTGAGCAAGTCAGCCCGCAGCTGACGACTTCTAGCCCAGGCTCTTGTCTCCAGCAGAGGCCCAGAGATGGTACCTTCTGACCTGTGATCCCCCAGTCAGCATTCCTCCCCCCCAGCACTCCCCCAAACCAGCTGTGGAGGCAGAATTGCTTTCTGCTGCCTGCTTTAAAACTCACACAAGCTTTTCAGCATTAGGGGGGCTCTTCCAAAGAGATGCTCCTTGGTTTTCTTCTTATGGAAGCCTTCCAGTTTTACAGCCCTGAAAGTCATTGTTGGATTAGAGGATTTTGTTGTGCATTACTGTGTTTTCACTTATTGCTTCGATTTTTTTTGCCTTGCTCTGCAATTTACTTTCATATTTATATTCTATAGTGGCCTTGCTGTGCCTAAGGAACTTTTCAGCTCTAAGAATAATTGTAGGTGTAATAATATAAATCATCCTGGTGCTACCTGCATGGATCTGGTTGCTTTCTTTACATTTCTAATAACAGAGTAGACGGGATCAAATGAGGTGTTTTGACATTTTTCTTCTACCCATCAAAGGAGAATTACCAGGTTATATTTGCCATTCCCAAACCCATGATAACCCAAGTAATTCAACACATCACCAATGGCTACCAGGTACTATCAGCCTGTTTACAAGTTATTGAGCATCCTCGGCTGAGGCTTTTTTAGAGCAGTACGATAAATCCAAAAGCTTTGGTATAAAGGATGACTGTTCAAAGATCCTAAACTGTAACATTCATTCACTTAAGGCAGTGTTATTGATGATGTGTCAGTGTTATTGAGCTTTAGATTACCGTGGCCTTAATGGAAGTATTTATTTGCATTAAAGAAAAGCCTTGAGGCGATGTGATTGTCTGAACCATCTCTGGCCATGGCAGTTACAACTTTAATATAGAAGAAGAGCAAAGACTTGGAGAAACTGAAAGGGTTCTTTTTCACTGAAAGGCTTGTCAAGCTCTGGAACAGGCTGCCCAGGGAAATGGTTTAATCACCATTGCTGGCTGTGTTTGTAAGCCTTGGTGTAGATGTGGTGCTGAGGGATGTGATTTAGCAGTGGACTTGGTAGACTTAGGTTGGACTCAGTGATCTTAAAAGTCTTCTCCAATCTAAACTATTCTATGAAAATCAGTCCTTGCTTTTGCAGGCGGTAAACTGAAACAGAATGGTTTTTAGACTTGTCCAGTTTCACACCAGAAGTCATGGCTGAGTCATAAACACCATTCCCAGAGTAACAGTTTGGGGCTGCAGCCACATCATCCCTGCCTCTGATGGAAATCGTGTACTCGATGTTATATCGTCACCTGAAGGCAAGAAAATATTAAGTTTTGCAGAGGAGAGGGAAGGGAGGCCAGTGGGTTGTCTGATGTGTCTGCAGGACTGAGCTTTGCCCATCACATCCCTGCAAGCTTTGGCTCTGTAAGCACAGGCTGGGAGTTGCTCAGATGAAGGTGGTTATTTCTCATGTGTATGAAGAACCTGGCACATCAAGACTTCACCTCAGACCCGCCCACACCCACCCCCCCCACGCCCCCCGCCACCACACCCGCCACCACAAGCCAACGCCACAAGCCAAAAAAGAA
>JANIJG010012080.1:6495-33763 GCA_024611175.1 Megaceryle torquata | reverse complement strand
TTTTTTTTTTTTTTTTTTTCTCTGAGCAGACACTCAGGACATCTTTCCTCTGCAGCACTGGACGTCGTGAACACAGGATGTACCTATCAGTTTTGTACCTATCAGGTACAAAATAAGGGACCATCATCCCATCCCTGTTGCTGCTGTGCTGAGAAGCCCCTCTGCATCTGCTGGTAGGTGCTGGGGCAGGAGGGACTCAGCTCTGCCTGGAGCAGCCCCAGGCAGAGGGGTAGGGAAGGGGCATCACAAATACCCAGAGGTCATCACATGGCACAGCCCATCGAACGGCCTCTGGGCTTTCCTTGGTGTACAAGTCAGGCAGGGCCAGGGCCCCTTTGCCTTTAAGGGTTTCTTTGTCTGTGGTAGAGTAAAAAACAGTTGCAGCGGGTATTTTTGGTGAGCTGGTTCATATCCACAAGGCTCAAAGAATCAAAAAGCAGCTTGAAATGACAGCCCAGCACCCACCAGCAGAGAGCAGAGCACCAGGCATTGCTCTTGTAGGGGGTGAGGTGACATGGTGACAAAACCCCTCCCCAGCTTGGCTTGCCCACCATGCCATGGGGTGAAGGTAGGTAATGCTGGAGGTGACTTTGCAGCCCCTCCACTGGGCACCGCAGACCACCATGAGCAGTGGGGTTTGTCCATCCCTCCTGTGCATGACTGCTGGACGTGGACAGGCAGCTCAGCACCATGCGTGCTTGACATATTGGCCATCCCAGTGAGAGAGCACCTTCTGCCCAGCGTGCGAGGGTAGGAGAACTCACTGCATTTGTTTTCACCCTGGAATCCCAAAACGAGGCCAGATTTTGCATAGGTTGAGGTTGCTGTGCTGAAAGGATGACGCAAAACCATTGCCATGGAGACAGAAAGCCAAGGTAAGGAGCCACGTTGCTCCTGGCAGAATCCCGGGAGCAGGGACCTCACCCCAACTCCTGCAGCATCTACTAGGGGAGAGGAGGGAAAGATGAATTTCCCCAGCTGCCACCATGCAGTTTGGCATTACCGGTGGCAGCGTTCACTGGTGCTTTTATTTTAAGCTCTGTATGGGATATAAATATTCAAGCGCAGGTTGAAACCTTCCCTGCTCCTTCTCCTGCACGCACTCGTGTGCCAGCTGCACCTGAACAGGCGCGCACAGGTTGCGCGGTGTGCAGCCGGATGCAGGTTACGCAATTTGGTAGCATTAAATCGTGCTTAGCATTTTAGGCAATAATAGCTACACTTCAAAGAATTGCTTAATGACTCTTTTTGCTGAGCCCTCCAAGTCGCTTGCAGGAGAGCGGTGCAGGAGCTCATCAAAACCCAATTAGCGGCTGCGAGCGTGTGGTGGCTCTTGAAACGCTGAGCGGGGTTTTGCGGGGCAGGCAGCAGCCTGCGGGCACAGCATCCTCTGCACGCCAATATCCACCCAAAACACCAGCAGAGAGTGGGTGTGGAAGGGTTGGGAAGTGTTTGAGAGATCCCCCTGGTTGTCAGGAGATGGGTTTTTTTTCCTCTTAGGAAGAGGGGAGCCAAGCTTTCTCATCCTCTCAGGGAATGCTTTCATGTAGCCAGGGTAGGATGCTGAGACTGGGTCCCCGGGCTGGTGGATGTCCCCAGCTCCTGAGCAGGTGCTGCTGACATGTGCAAACATCTGAGCACCTCTTCATTGCTCATGTCCTCTCCCAGCACATTACCAGCCCTTTTTCTTAGCTCTTGGTGGGCTGGAAAATGGAGAACTGCCATGAAAATACAGAAACCACCAATACCCATGTCCTTGTCATATGTGATTTGGTTCAGATGGAGATGGTAGCAGCAGGGTTCCCAAGGGCTGAGTTTGATGTCCATAGTGCTGAAGGTACACATTGTCCATAGCAGGTCTGGGTCCATCTGGCACCCCCAGAGCCACCCAGCAGGACCGGTGTCCCCAAGACAGGGTTCCTAGAGCTGTGCATGAACTGCTCAAGAGCTGGGCTTGGCCATTCTGGATGGAGAGCTGGTGAAACAGCACATGATAAAACCACACAAACAGAGAGGTGGCTGTTGGGGTCTTGTAACAAAACCAGCATCTCAGCTTGCTCCATCATATGTGTGTATGCAGGTTGCTCTGTGTCCTCCTGAAAGAGCCAAAGAAAACCAAATGACCACAATGATGTGAAATATGCACTGAGGATAAGACTGTGGATTCTTTGGCCTCACAGAGGCTCTCTTTGGCTTTCCCATCCTGTAGACAAAGCCTGGCTTTGAGCGATGAAGGGATGGTGATCACATTAGAGCCACGGTGCTGGCTGGCAGGTGGGAATTGCCGTGATGGATGAGCCCTGCAAATCCATCCAGTCCTGCAGGTGTTGCGCAGAGAGGTCAGGCCCAGGAGCAGAACAGATTACATGGACTGAGCCTTGGTGGGTTTTATCTGAATTGTTCTCCCCTATCCAACTCAACCTGAAGTTTTCCAACTGTGTCTCTGAGTCAGTTGAAAGGGAAAAAAACAGTCAGATAACACCATGAACAACAGAATCAACAGGACCTGCTTCCCCATGGATTTATGACTTTAAACTTTTTACCCAGTACTCCCAGTTCCTTCCCTTATCCTCCACCAGTTTGGCAGGGCAGGTGGCACCATGTACTGCTGCTGGTTTGGAGCTATGTGTTTGTCAATGGGCTGGACACCAGATGTGTTGTCTTGGGCAGTGAGTACATGGCAGAGCTGAATTCTCCTCTTCTTCTTGTTGACCTTATCTTTGGATTCCTCTGTTATCTATCCAGTAGCCTTGAAACCTGCCGGAAGAGCAGATTGTTGAGATCTCTGCTCCGGTATGAAATTGAGTTTGAGCTGGCGAATATATGCAAAAAGTTTTAGCGAAGAAGGATGGACAGTTAAATGAGTGGATGCACTGGTTCTGTGACCTTGGCTCTTCCTTAGACTAAAGCTGGAAACAGCCATAAAAAGAGAAGCAGTTATTAAAACTGCCAGCAAAATGTTGCCTAATTTTTCTTTCGCATTTGGAAAATGTAAACCAGCCCATCAATAAGGCATCTTCTGTTTCCACTGTCAGCTGGAGGCTGATTTATGTCCTGAAGCAAGATGATTTAGGTCTCCTTCACCTTTTTTTTTCAGGGTGTGTGCCAGTGGAAGGAGGGATTCCCGCCATTTGCCCACGTGCAGCCTTCCCCTGGGTGCTGCTAAGCCCTTGCTGTCAGCAGGTCTTTTGTTAAGTATCACCCACTAACTGTGGAAACAAATCCCCATTTTTAGTTTCCAACTCTGAACAGCCATCCTCTGGAGCACAGATACTGTTATTTTATGTTTTCAACCTATCCCCTTGCAACAGACCTAGTAAAACTCAGTGTCCCACTAATTTCTGTCTTACGAGCTCAGGTGAAGGGCTTTTCTTTTTGTTTTGTTTTTCCAGATGTGCACCTTTCAAAGGGCTCTCTTCTCAGAAGACAGTCTGGCATCTATCAGGGCCCTTTCCTCAGCTGGACATACCCCTGCAGAGTACTGCTAAACTGCTTCTAGGGATGCAGAAGCCATTGAGACAGAAGGACACATGCCCATCCCCATGGTGTGAGTCTAGTTCCATTTGTAAATCTGTGTAAAAATAATAATTATTGTTTAAATTAGTCAAGTTCCCCTTTATTCTGAGAGATGGAGGAGAGCATTCTCCATGGCCTGAGCTTGGACGTTGACGTCCAAGAGGGATTTGGAAAGTCAGCAAAAGGGGAGATTGGGGACAGACATACAAAAGTGGATCAAGCAACAGCTCCTCCATGTTTAACTATTTTTGTTTGTTTGTTTACAAATTCCTTTTGAAGTTCTAAATAATCCCCTGTGATACTTGGTGAAAGCAAACAAGGTTTTCAAAGCTTTGCGTTTGAATTCAGGAGAGCAAAAATCTGCCTGTAGGTTTCCAGCATGTTTTATTCTCTTTGCTTTTTATCTTTATTAAAGGGCTGTAATTTGTGTGATTAATTGCAAATGCAAATGGCTGTTTTCTTAGCCTAACACAGTACTGCACTTCGAGAGTCTGTTGTCTGCCCAGAGCAGATACATTGAGTCCTGCTTCCCCAGCAGCAGAAAAAGAGTTATCATGCAGACTCTTCCTTGGATTATGAATTAATTAAATCATATTTGGGGGCTCCAGCCAGGATGCCTTGTCCTGTAGCAACACATCAGTGAAAGTCTCTAGTCTGTGTTGTGGGAAACTCGGAATGAGGGAAGCGCTCAAGGGGTTTTCCAGCCTTGAAACCAGTGCAAGATGGTTTGCCCTCCAGAAAACGTGATGAGGAGAGACAAGATGTATCCCGATGCATCACAACCGTGCAGTAGTGACAGAAGTTAACACTATTTAGCTTGAGAGCAGAAGAGTCAGCTCTCCTGTGTGCTTCAGCATCCCTGGCTTTCCAGGCATCCTCACTGTTTGGGTCAGGGAAGGAATTTAACAGCAATGTGATGTGGTTTTTGGAGAAGATCCTGCACGGCTCTGCAGCTGGCTGAGGGGTTTTCTGCCACCCCTCTGCTTGGATTGTGTGTGGTCTCCCTGCCTGTGCACATTTCCCACCCTGCCTAGCTGCGATCAGACCCAAGGATTTGGGGAAGATGGGTTTGCTGGTGTAAATAAGGGAGATGCCCCAGGCAAGGGCAAGTGGTGCCCCTGCTTGCTGCAGAGTCTGGGTGTTCTGGGCAAGTTAAATGGACCCAGGATCTGATCCAGTTTAGCAGCTACTCTCACCTGAACTGCCTTTGCCTTGGTGCTTTTTCCATGTTGCTATATTACCCAGCTCTATCTTTTCATCTCATTCTCAGGAACCTGCTGTTTTCCCCAGCCTCATGAGGAGCTATCCTCTAACATCCTCGTAGGCAATAAAATCAAAGTGATGCCGTTTCCATTAAGAAAGCAGCAACCCACCAGAAGTAAAACAAGCTGCCGGCTGCTAGGATGCCAACAGAGCAATGCTGCAAACTCACAAGCTCAGCTGGGTCAAGCGCTGCTGCTACCTCCCTAATGCAAATACCTGCAGATGCTGATTTCTGCCTTGGATTAAATACCTTCCTAGCTACAAGCTTTCCAGGAGACTTCTTGCCCTACAGAGACAGGACCAAATGAGTTCAAGTGCAAGATTTAGGTTGCTGGAGCAAAGAAGACATAAAAATTTCAATGAACTTTGGTTTAATGTCCAGTTTAACATCATCAAACGAAGCCAACACTTAAATTGTGGCAAATGAGGGGGTTCGAGCTCACTGCAGAAGGAAGACCTCCCGTGTTGTGGCCGTGGCTCAGATCATTATAAAGAAAAGGGAAGAGATGAATATTTCACAGTCACAACCCAAAAAATCCAAGAATCCAGGGTGGCATCATGCTGAGGTTTATTTGCCCCTCACCATAGACTTCCACATTGAACAAAATTGATAGAAGAAATTCAAGGTTTGTTTCAGAAACACGGAGCTGTGGCTGAAAATACAAACAAGGCTGAAGAGCTTCCAAAGGCTGAACTTCTCAGTGCCGACGCTCAAGCCTGGCCAAGCCAGCCACTGCGCAAGTCTGTGTCCAACCGCAAAGGCGTTTGATCTGGAAATCAAGATCTAGCACACGCCATCACGATGAAAAATATCACACGTGGTCTATATTTCAGGCTACTTTCCAGTATCTCAAGGAAGAGATCTTTTAATTGAAAGCCTTAATGTTTCTCGTTATATTTAAAATTAGAGCGGAACGGCAATAAAATTGGTCATGGGATTGAGAGAAGTTTTAAGGAGAGAAGGACATTTATTCTTCTTTTTTTTTACATCGGAGCATCCTTTAGAAGCCCGTGTACTTTTGCATACGTCAATGCAAGGATTAATAATTAAAGGAACAACAACCACATGTCTCTGAGATACACACGAGAAAGCAACAGCTCGGGCCAGAGGCTGGAGTCTCTGGGGACACACTGTTTTTGCTGGCATTTCACCTCTGCCTGGTATACCTCATTATTTAGAACAGCACTTTCCCACTCACCTCTGCCAAGGAATGGCTTACCTAGCAATTTGCAGCTGATGGTGAACCTCAGCATTAGCCTGGGAAATTGTGTCTACGCTTGTTATCAGATTGATTTTGAAGGAAGATGCGGAGGTGCTCACAGAGATTATAAACGATTCAAATGGATGTGTTTTGGGGTGAAACCCTCCAGCCACCAGCAGAAACCCTTGCAGAGCACTGTTGGTGCTCCAGACAAGCCTGATAGCCCCAGGTCGGTGTGAATCGCATCTGTGGTTGCCCAAGACTCGTGAAAAAGCAGGCTCCAGAACTGCTTCCTTTCCACTCCCTGGAGCCAGATGGATGTCAACAGGCTACGGCAACGAGACGGAGCCGTTTCGTTTCCCCGGCATGGCCCTCAGCCAAGCAGACGCCTCGCAGAGCCGCTCTGCAGAGCCGACCGGCAGCCCCGCGGCCGGGAGCATCTCGCCGAGCGCTGAAGGCGGTTCAAAGCGTTGGCTTGAAGAAGAGAGTCTCTGACTTGAATGCAGTTTCCCTAACCAGGCCCAAACTGCGCTTCCCCTCCCTCCCCATCCTTGCTTCCTCCATGTTGGTAGTCTTCTCATTCATTAAAAAAAGGGCTAATTATCTCAGCAGCTTGGAACTGGGTTGCGGCATGGAATTAAAACCAGCTTTTCATTTTGGCATCCACCACCTCGTGTAATTAATAAGACAGGAGAAAGCCAGAACATGCGGGTCAGCCCTGAGTGTGAGGTGGGGATTGAGCGGACACAGCCAGTGCCGCATTTCGCGGCCAGGATGCTCTGAAGCCGGCCACGGTGAGGGTGGGTTGCCTTTTGAGGCCAAACTGGGGAAAGGGAGGTGGAGGTGAGGGTCTTTCTTTCTTTCCTGCTTCTTCCCTTGTTTTTTATAATTTCAACTCAAAATCTGGAGCAAGCAGTGTGCTGTGAAAACCCTGCACTCAGTCTTCAGCACCTCTTTGCTGGGAAAGGAGTGGGAAAGCAGCTTGGCAGGGCTTGACAGCATGTTTTGGCCATCCCTGCCATTCTGAGCAGACTGGGATGCTCTGTGAGATTGAACTGTGTGCAGCTGGGTGGTTTGATGGAGATCTGGAAAACAGCTGGAGGAACCTGAAACCAGAGGAGAGATCAATGCCACTCACCCGCCCGCCAGCGTCACGTCCACTCCCTGCTGCCTTGGCATGAGCAAGCGGCCAACAAATCCAAATGGAAAAGCTGCCCTGCTTCCTGGCTGCAGGCAGGAGAAGGCCGAGGACCTCATCCTGCAGAGCTGAGCTGGGGTGACGCAACCCTTCCCCGCAGCCCCCCTCCACCCAGAGCACCCACAGCTCGAGCTGGTGGCGGGAGGGCGATGCCTTTGGGCACTGCCGCAGAGCTGCGACGGCAGCAGGACGGAGTGGACACAGTCCTCCTCCCGACTCACTGGAGCATTGGTAGAGCACAAACTTTCCACCCTGCATCAGCAGGAGCACATGGGCTCCCCTTGCCTGCCCTGCTGCCAACAGCATCCCCGCTTGTCACCCGCCGTGCCTGCTCTCTGGAGCAGTGATTTACAATTTGTTGCTGCTGCCACCAAGTAACTACTGTTGCTGCTTACTACGGACTAGCTCGGCTGCCAGGATGCCCCCGACGGGCGGGAAGACGCTGCTGGAGCTGGCAGGCCAGGGCTGGAGAGTATCGGTCCCGGGGGAGCAGCAACGCCAAATTGGGGTTCTAGCCCTTTAAATCCGATCCAGTACTGCAAAAAAAAAAAAGGGTGAGCGAGCAGGAGAGAGCCTTCAGACTCTTTTAATTAAAGCTTGTACCATATTCTGTCTTCCCAAGTCGTGGCAGTCACTCTCTCTTCTTCAGGACATCTCGCCGGCACCGCGGCATGGATGGGGAGAATCGCTCACCTGGGACTGGTGGCAGTAGGTATGCACGGAGGGACGGGGCTGCTTGCATGGCTTCTCCCCTTCTCCTTGCTGTCAGCTGGAAGCATCCCCCCCCTTTTATTTATTTTTTTTTCTTTCATGCCTTGTCGTTTGCTGGAGAGAAAGTCTAACGCGTGGCCTCGGGCTGGTGGGGATGGTGGCAGGAGGCTTCCTCCTGCAGCGCACCTGGGGGCAAGGGGGTCCCCATCCTGCCACTGCCGCTCTCTTCCCTCCCCTCTCCCTCCCTTTTCAATAACTAGGTGCATGATCTAGAGTTGTGGGCTTTTTTTTTTTTTCTCCTCTCTCCTTAAATCAAAGAGCTGCCAGTAGGCAGAAGATAAGTTTAGACGCCTGTTTCATAAATCACCGGAGAAGTTGGTCCCTGTCGCGCGCTCGCTGTCGGTTGCCCCCTCCGGCTCCGCTTGAAGCTCCTCTCCCCTCTGCCTCCCCCTTTCTAAGTGCACCAGGTTAAGAGAGTTTTGCCATATCCTTCCATGCGCATTGCACTCTCAATGCAGAGCATTTCTTAAGAGCCTCACGGACTGAATCCCGGGGTTATTAGGAAAGACGGTGCATTCACACTGGAGTCTCCGTTCTTCAGCAGTATAACCCATCGCAGCTTTAGCTGGGCTTATAAATTGCCCTTCATTGTGCACGGAGAACATTTAACTGCTAACTATCCCATTCACCGATTGATTTTTCTCTCCCCCTCTGCTCTTGAGTGATCTCTTCATTTGTATTTCCACACAACACAGATATTTCTTTAAATTATTACCCTTCCTCTGTCACCGTCTCCAGTTGGTGCATCATTAGGATGCCCTGACCTCAATGAGAGACTGTTTCTCTCTTTGCAGGCAAGTCCCAGGTGAGTGTGGGTCCCGAGGAGCCTCTCTCCTGCATGGATCCCCAGAGGGGAACAGAGGTTCTGCCAGGAAAACATTTATCCTGGTGCCTATCTGAGGTTAATAACACTTTTGACAAATAGCAGACCTCCTCGAGGCTTCAAATAGGGTTGAAAAAGCAGCCACTAATCTCTTTGAGAAGTGCTAGATGGTGGCCACAGCTCTCAGTAAATCAGGAGACAAGCTGTTTATCTACAGCATGTTGAGACATTAGCACAGGAAAAAAAAAAAAAAAAAAAAAATTCCTTCTGTTAATCCACCAGCAAAAAGTCTCCCTCGCCGTCATTACACAGGGCAGAGGGCTTGTGTAGGGAGTACTGTGAACTCAGCACGGCCCAGAGCACGCAGGGCTGCAGGAAAATGGGCTTTTTTCTCCCCGACAGCATTTGCTGTGAGAGAGTGATGGGACAGGGAACTTGCAAGTGAGCAAGAGAAGTCGAGATGTAGATCAGTGTAGGAGCAGCTGAGCAAGAGCACCTGGAGGTATCAGGTGGTTTGGGGGCAGGAAGATGTTTTGATGTGAGCAGTCAAAGGAAGGAAACCTAGAGAGGAGGAGGCACGGTGCCTGCAAGCAAAAGCAAAGATGCCAGGGCAGAGTGAAGCCTGCAGCTCAGGCTCCGGGTTAAGTCCTGGGGGAGCAGGGCTGTGGAGGAAAAGAGATGTTGTGTATCCTGGGGTTTTGCATTTATCGGTTTTCTTGGTCGGGGTCGCTTGCCCCAGTGGCTCCCGTCACTTTGGTAGTGGTTTAAGTGTTTGTGACTTTTGGTGACATTTGGAAGGAGCTTGGCCCTTGCGCCCAAGACACAGGATAATAGCTCCCTTGTTTCCAGTTTGCAGCAGGGGAACAAATGATCTGGCAAGGGAACCCAAAGGCGCCTGAAAGTAAAAAAACCTGTTCCTGTGGTCTGAGCAGAGCTGCAGACAAACTCTTCTTGGGTGAAGCCCCTGAAACTGTTCCCTCCACCCTGCAGAGCTAGAAAACCCAGAGGAGGATTTGAAAACCACTGACAAATCAAGTGGGGTGAGGGAAGATGAACAAAATGTACATCTCGGTTCAGCAAAGTGACTCAAGCCTCATGAGCATATGGAGGGTGGGGAGTAATTATTTATAGTGCCATCAGCAGAAATAATAGAATGAAATGAAGGGTTGAAAAGTTTTGCTGACTATTAGGGAACGCGTCCTGGCACAGAATGATATTTCCAGGGCCCAGCCCTTTGCATCTCCAGCTCTACTGAGTGTGCAGCCTGGAGACCCAGGAAGGCCTCTGGGGTGGGACCCGACAAGAAAGGATGGGTGGTGGTGAGGAGCTGAACCCACCTGGAGGATGGAGTTTAAACATCAGCACTGACTTCCCCCTGAGCCACCTCTGATGCTCAAGCCTGGATTTTTCTCCTGGTGGATACTTAAGCTTTGATGGGAGCAGAGCTCTGCAGCAGGGCAGGGACGGGTGGCCAGGTTTGGCTTTTGTAGTCTAATTCTATGAACACTGAGATTAAAGAAGAAGGAGGGGGGTAAGGGAGGGGGGGCATTTCTGAGATCAGCAGTTAGTGGTATTCAGTAATTCATGCTTTGTCCTCCGTAATGAAGCTCTGCCTTCTGTGTTTCAAAACTCTCTTGAATGATGATGACAAAAGGACTTGGAGGGATTGGCAGGCAGGGAATTACTCACCTGGCATTACTCAAATTAAAGGTGACCTGCATAAGGTTTTCTTTTCTAAACTGAGAAAATTGAGTTTGGACTCCTCTTCACGGCTTTGTGGTGATGAAAAGGCCTCTTTTTTTTTTCCTTTTTTTTTTTTTTCCTTCTTTTTTTCACTTATGGATGATAAGTAGCATCAAGCTGGTCTTTCCCAGAGGGCTGAGTGGCCATTGCTGAGGTTGCTGCAGGTGGAAAGAGTGAATCTGAACCCTGAGTGAGCAGCCAGCCCACAGCAAGGTTGACAGGCAGTCACCAAAATAATGAAAAAAATACCCAAGTAACAAGTTTTCTGTAATTCCAGAGCCCTTTCCTCCCCTCTGGGACACTTGATAAAACCACAACAGACCAGTCCCAAAGTGGGCACATAGACCAGAGCTTCATAAAGAGCTCCCAAAGGCAATTTGATCCATCTCGCCCTGCTTATCAGGCTCCAACCATTGAAGATTTTCCTCGTACAAACAAGACCTGAAATTCTGAAGAACAAGTGGAAGAATGATTCCTTTTTTTTTTTTTTATTGTAAGTAAAAACTTTTCCCTCCTCCTTTACTCCATACACTGGAAAGAGCACTACCACAAAAGGCATAGCTCTCATTTTTGCTTTTTCTTTGCCAGCCACCTTTAAACAAAAGAAAAAGAGCAGGATATCTGGAGCAGGAAGGGACCAAAATGGATCTGACTCAGATAAAACCTAAATTTACTCTTTCTAGTGGCTAGAGTATAATATATTCTTCTATTCAGAGCAAGAGACATATGTCAACCCCATTCTGCATCTCTGGCAGGGCATTACAGTTTGGATTAGTATGATAAATTAAAAACAGTGGTACAATTCTACGGAGGTCTTAAATCGTAAAAAAAGGTATCACGTGAATGAAATTGCAGCGTGATTAAGCGAAATGTTTGAGATACAACCATTAGAGTGGCCTGGCAGCCTAGCAGGAGGAGAGCAGTCAGGTCCAGGGGATTCGATGTGATCCAGATGTGGATCATGTTGCTCAGCTGATCATCTTTGCTGATCATCTGGATGGTTTAGCTACTTTCAGGTAGCTTTTCAGAATGGGCTAATCCACCATCTGCTGTGGTATTTTCTTCTTTGATTTTTTTTCTTCCTTCAGGACACGATTTTCCCCTTTGAACATAAGCTACTTTCAGTGTATTATTTAAAACCTACATTTTAATGGAAGGGAGGTAAGAGGCTGCACAGACAATGTAAACTTTGTTTTCCATGGCCACCCAGAGACTGCCAAAAATCAATTGTCTGCTAGAGGCTGATTTTTAAATAAAGTTAAGCCAAAATGTATCAGAAGCCCCAGGGATCCTTAAAAGCAGGTTTTAAAGAAAGTCATGGGCAGACGTTGCCCAGTTTGTTACAGATTTCACCCTTTAAATCCTTTTGTGTTACGACCTCGTCTGCTCGGGAACTGAATTACTCTGAATTACTTCTGGCTCTGACCAAAGCACCAACTCCAGTTTGAGAACTGCCCAAGTGCTTTGGGAGCCTGAGGCACTGTTTTGAAGTGGATTAGTAAGACCTTAGGAGCTGCAGACGCTTTCCTAGAAGTTGGTGGGATGCCCCTAGGTGATGTTGCAAAGGTTTCTCTTGAAGGCTCTACTGCAAGAGGAAAGATGGGCACAGTCTGGCATCCCCAGACCTGTAAATGAAACAGGAATATATTTAATTTTTTTTTTTCCTTTTGCTCCCTCATAAATACACTGTGGTGAAACAGCCTCTGAGCTGGGAAAGGATTAACTTGAGAAGAGTAAAGGTCTCCCAGGGTTTAAGAACAAGAAAGCTGTTGTGCTAGGGGACAGGTGTTGTGGTGAAGGAGATACCGAGCCTGGCTGCCCCACGGGCGTTTGGTGTCCATAATGATGTGCAGCACTGCTGACACCACAGAATCTCAGAATGGTAGGGGTTGGAAGTGGCCTCTGGAGATGACCTAGTCCAATCCCTCTGCCAAAGCTGGTTCACCCAGAGCAGGTTGCACCAGAACACTTCCAGGCAGGTTTTGAAAGTCTCCAGAGAAGTTGTCCACAGAACAACTCCAGTTCTGCAGTTCCGGGCTGGTGATGGAGATGATGTTTGTAACACAAGGGCCTTTCACATGTAAACATGCTGTAACGTGTGAGTTGTGATGGTGCCAAGAAGCTTTCAGGGTGGCATTGCCCCTTATACATGCAGTTCATGTAAAACTGTGTCATTTCTATAAGTTCCATTCAATGAGCATGCCTGAAAAAAATCCTGTTAAATCTGCAGATCCAAGATGTCTTGCAACATTAACATCATCAGTAGGATTATTCCTAACCACTACTGGCCTCACAGAAAAACCTGATGGGGCAGGACCCTACATAGCTGGGGGACACATGCATCCACCCCCAACACAGCACCCTGGGCTATGGTGGGGCAGCTGGGGTGTCAGACAACCAGGACACCCACTGCTCCCATCCAATGGGACCCAGCCCCACAGCCCTTTGCTTTCTGAGTTACTGATGACTGTACAGAGTGGGAAAGAAGATTCAGGCATTTCAGATATTCCTCACCCATGAAAAACAAGCCAGAAGAGTAGATGGGTTTTTTGTGCTGGCAGATTGGACCATAGACCAAAGGTGCAATTTTGTTCTGTGACCTGGTGATTGAAGAAAAGAAATCATATGGTGCTGTCATCAGAAAGCTGGATAAATAATTATTTCCTCCTAAAATGTGATTTGTAAGAGAGATGAGCTTTCTCTGGAATACAAGAAGAAGATGGATCTGTGGAAAACACTGTCGTTGCTCTTTACAACCCAACTGAACTGTGCGACTTCAGCAAGAAGTTTTATGATGAAGGGATACAGACTTAAATTGTTTGTGGCGCAAAAGACAATGGGGGCTCCACCTCAGGTCTCATTTAATGCTTGAGAAAACAATTACAGCTCTAGACAGGCTGAGAGCAACCAAAGGCATCAAGAAACCTCGAACAGTCCTGCTGATCTGTTTGGTAACATGCACTACAAAAGTAGTTTTGCCCCATGTCAGCTACTACCCAGCAGATATTGTTCTGGGTCAGAAGTGAACCTACTGAGCTGCTCAAAGGTGATTCAGCATCAGCTGCAAATTGTCAAAATCACTGGTGTGAGCAAGCCTGGGCAATCATATGATGAGTGTCCAAATGAGACTGTCCCAGGTAGGATGGCATGAGAGCAGCCACTATGTGTCCATGAACATCCATGAACATCCATGAACATCCATGAACAAGGCAGCATAGGAGTGCCTGGGAGCAGACATGAGGCTTCAAACCTTGGTCTACAAGTGTTTCAGTTTGCTCTCATGTTGACATAGGACCCATGGTCATCTTCTTGAGTTCTGGTACACCTCTGGCTGACATGAGGAGCCCTTGGATATCCAAAAGTTACATTTGATTTCTTTTGATTGATGGTTGGCTTTTTAGGAGTGGAAAGCAGAGAGTATAGTGATTGACAGGCACGGCTCTCAGAAGATACAGGGAAGGAGAGGGGAAGGCTGGGGAGCTTGTTCTGAAATATCTGGTTTTTAAATGAAATCAAACCTCTCTGGGGCCTGCCAAGGGCACCTGGTTGCATTTGGAATATGAACCAACGAGGACAATGTTACCGAAGTACGTGCCAAAGCAGAATAGCCATCCTTACTGTGTAGTTTCTTCAAGACAAGCCCCTGAAAGTGCCTGAAAACACTATATTTATTTTTTTGTGACAATGCTCCTAAGTCAGACTCACTGTAGAGGATTTTAAAGAACAGATTAGCTGAGTTTAATAGTGTGAATTATGAAAAGAACCTGCTCTGTGCAAAGCGTAGGGTCACATTTGATGATTCACTAGGCTTTTTCTTGACCATTAGTCAAACACTTTATGTCAAAAATGTGATCCACATAAAACTGTTGCAGCCTGATGGTGAATATCTTCCAGCTTTCAGTGTCCAGCACCTACAGGAGGAAACATTTTCTTCTCTGTCAGCAGAAAAAAAAGCCACATAGACTCAGGGCAATGGTGTAGGAGCTCTGTGCCTTGACACAACCTCTATAAAGAGTGAGGACAAATTCCCTCTCTCCTAATATCCTGGAGGAGGGCAGGTGCAGCACAAACCTTCTCTTACAACTTCTCTCAATCACTCATGGAAAATTCTGGGCTGAAGGCTGCATCTGTCTTTGTTTCAATGAATTATTTTATCCCTCCTTGAGCCTATTTCTGCTTCTGGGCACCCTGATGTCTTCCAGTAAAAATTCAGCAACATAATCGTGCACTTTTTGCAAAAATACTTCCTCTAGCTTTTTTAAAAAATTATTGGATCTTAAATTATTAAATCATAATTTCATTGGATACCTCTTAGGTACAGTGCTGTGAGAAACAAGAAGCATTTGCTCTCTACTCACTTTCTCCATAGGAGATGTTGAGGAGATGATAAAACTCTGCTTTAATAGGTGTCTCCTACATCCCTTTCAACCACCTCTTTGCCAGCCTGAGGAGCCTTAACGTGTTAGACTATTTTTGTGCAGAAGCTGCTCTCTTTCTCTGTCCAAGTCCCTTCCTCTCACCCTTCCTTGTTCTGTCCCCTCCTTTGTGGAATGCATAGAGCAGAAATTCATTCATCATGAAGGTGCACAATGGATTCAGACAACAGCCTGGTTTCAGTTTTGTCTCTATTTCTTTGCCAGAAATCTCTCACATTGCATTTACCCATGGCTCTGCTGAGCTTGGAGGGGATGGTTTCACAGAAGCATCCCTACTCCTCCCAGTAACTTGTTCTTGAATGGCAATGGTTAGTTCGGAGCTCACCATTTGGTAGGGAGGCCACAGGCTATTTTTCTCATGTCCATTATTTTGCACTGATTGGCACTGAAATTCAGCTCTTACTTTATTCTTCAGTCACTGGATTTTGTGATTTTTTTGTGTGTTAGGTTTTTTTTTTTGGTGTTATGGTTTTCTTTTGGGGGGCAGGGGGTGTTTTGGTTTGGTTTTGGGGTTTTTTTTGGTTTCTTTTTTTTTTTTTTCAGTGTTTGCAACCAATTCAGATTTTAATTATCCTAATTAATTTTGTAGCACTGATAGATGTTGTCATCTCACTCCTCACACACCTCCGGTCCCCAGATAAATTGTTAATAAATGAGTAGATCTATTTTACAGGTCTCTCTGGGATTGCAATAGGAAGTTGCTTTCATTAGGGAAACAGATCATTTATCTTTGTTTCCTGCCCTCTTTTCCCAAGTCCTTCGTAATGAAAAACAATGCAAACAATTCACTTAACCTTTCTCTATGACCTGTCTCTCCTGAGTATGCACTTCATTCGGCGATCATCTATCAGCCCTACCACCACCTCCCTGGCAAACCTCCTTCCCCTAATATTTCTGCAGGGGTTTTATCATCACCTCTTATGTCTCTAAGCAAGTTGTTGTTCAAAACCCTTTTTGCCCTGCCACATTGTTCTTCTCCCTGCAATTTGTCACGTTCAGGGATCAACATCCTCCTTGAATGTGACTTTTTGAGAAATGCCTTTTAACAAGATCTTCTGTGTAGCTGCACAAACTTTTTTCCTCTTACCTCTGGGTGGTTTGGCAATGTGTGATTATTCCTTTACTCTTTTAAATTCCCCTTTTTTTTTGATTCTTTTTCAAACAGCTGCTTCATTTTTAACATCCTTTATATATTATGTGCATATATATACACACTGTAATATAGTGTATATATATATTTAAGGTCATATGAGCAATGCTTACATTTTGAATAGGTCCTGGGCAGCTCAGAGCCAAACTGAGAGTTGCTTTTCTGCTTCTAGAGGCAATGATTTTAGCTCCAGTAGTTATTTATTATCTCCAATTGTAGAGGTCCTGCCTCAAGTGAGGTAGGCTTGACATAGTCTGCCCAGCATGCGTCCTGCCATCACACAGCCCCACCAGTCAGCCCCTTTCCAACAAAATCTGAGTGACAGCTGTATTGATATCCCCACCCAAATGGGTATCCCCAGGCTTTGACTTCCAGCAGCAGCAAAAATATTGAAGGCAACCACTCTGAACAGTGCTCTACACTCTTGCCTGCTTTGGATGGTACTGATAAACCAGCAGCAAGTGTAGCTGGTTTCCAGTCCTTGGAATGCAGCAACACCAGCTGGAGATTGCCTGTAGGTCCTCTTCAGCCACAAGCCAGCAGAAGACAGGGCCATGGGAGGGGAGAACCAGGATCCAAGCCTTTTGCACCACCCTCATTATTTTCCTACCTGTCAAATCCCCACCTCCAGAAAGCAATAAAACTATTTAGAGGTAGAATCCACCGTACCGAAAGAAGTCATGGAATTAACATCAACGCTTCCACAGACAATTAAAATCCCTTTCATATTGAAGACACCGCTGCATTGCTGTGGCAACGGTCATATTAGAGGCAGCAGGACTATTTGAGCAAGCCTAAATTAAGGAATAATTGAAATGTTTGAAGGAAAATGAGTATGGTGGTTGGGGTCAGCATTAAGTATGTTTTGCCAATGTCTTGCAGAAAAATTTGGGTAAAAATTGCAGTGCTGTGTGAGAGATGACTGGCTTTTATTTCAAAATAAATAAGTGGAACAGGAGTGAGAGGGGGAGGACACCCAGGAGCACAGTTAATAAGGTGAATAAATAAACAAAAACTTTTGCACGGTGATATTGCATGAGGTAAAACTTCCGAGATTAAAAACAGAACGTGTTTTGTTTAACAGAAAGATGAAGAATGTTTGAAAGCACATTTGACTATAGCACATCTCCCTTGCTTTATGGTGTATTTATTAAACGTATGTAAGTTGGGGAAATAAAGCACCTTTGGATAAGCAACATCTCATGGCGCTGCTGAAAAACAACATAAGTGCTGATGAAGTTGTTTTACAGAACTCAAGAGCTTCTAACAATGTCTTGGTTTAGAAGAACATGTTACTTCAAATGCACTAACTGAAATCAATGGCATATGAGTGCACGCTGAGGTCAAAGGAGTGCATCAGTGGTTTCATACAGCCTCACCTTTGCTTTCCTGTGGCAGGGTGAAACTGTGTGAGTGGATCGGGCACAGCAGGCCAGTTCTCTCTGCTTTGCAGCTGATGCCAACAGGAGCATCGATTGCTCTGTGCTGTACCGTGCCCTAGCTTTCCCTCACTGAGGCAAAGAGCAACTGGCAGAGGAGCATGGTCTAAGATCCTAGGACAAATGTCAAGTGTGCTCAGCATCTGCAACCTCAGTCCCACCACGTTTCTGAATGCTGGGATCAAGCCATATCACTTTAAGAGCCCTGAGAGCACTGGTTGCCTTGATCAGCCTCACCTAGGTCCCACCCACATCCCCACCCATCATCCAGGAGCCTTTTTAGGCTCAGTCCTGAGTGTTTAGATCTGGTTTGTGCCGGGGGTGTGCCTGTATTCAGACAGTCTTTACAGTCTGGAAGGATCTCAGAGCTATAATGTAAGTAGGTATTATCCCACCCTGTCTTCTGGGTGGGTCTACACTGTACCTTTGTTTTCAGCCTCATCTACATCTGGCTGAGCTTCTCAGCTGGACCTTGGACCTAATTTCTTCCTTTTCTGCAACTGTTGTTTTACCCCATTACCAGCACTTGTCTCTGCTCATCAAGTTTAGATTCTGTAGGACCTCTTCTGGTGAGGGCACTGTAGCCACCCTTAGCTCCTGGGTCTGCTGTTTCCCACCATAAAGCAGCTCTATCTCTGCCACTCCCTGACAAACCCATTCTTGATGAGGTATTTCATCTCTGAGCCTCTCCTGCTGAGTGCATGCTAGCATAAACAGTAGTGATGAGTTTGGGGTTGAGTTTGGCTTCATAGCCTTCATAACTGGGAGCTAATGACCTCCACAGGAGGTCAGGAGTAGCATGGGAAAATGTGACTGAGGAGGCTTTCTTAGCTTGATAGATGAGCAGATCTTTGTGCTCAAATAACTACTGTGCACCATCTGATTAAGCCTGAACATGTCTCCTGTGTTAAGGTCTTGATTTGTGTAACCCTTGATTGACAGAAGCTGCAGTTCTGAGTTCAAAATAACTTTTTCTGGTCTACACTCATTTCATTGGCCTTCCAGTCAAGCAGTCCTTATAAATACCTGCTGAAGGTTAGCTTAGATTCGGACCTGCCAGGTTTTGACCGACACCCGATTTCTCTTCGGCTCCCTCACTGCTGCTCCCACTTCTGGCTGAATCTTTGAGGACAGGAGCCCATTGCTCTGTGCAAGGTGACAGACTGGTGATTCTACCTTCACATCAGAAGTGTCTCTGGTGAATTAGCTGTAGCACACAGCAATTAAGTTACGGAAGTTGAGTGAAAGGGAGCAGCAATAATTTGTGAGTTCTGCCAACAAAATCTTTCTCATTTTTTTGTTGTTGTTTTTTTTCCTCCCCATACCTTGGCAAGACTCTTTCCTGTTTTTCTTTCATTACATGGCAAATGCACAATAGGAACAGGAGGTCATTTACTCCACATCCTCAATTTATAATTTTTCTGACATTGCCAGTTGCTTTTTCTAAAGACAGCGAGCAATGTGCAAAGTTCTTGTCGGGTAACAGTCATAATTAGAAGCTTTCTAAATTTTCCAAGAGCTTTTGAGTACTCAGCACACTCCCCATTAATATCTTGTGGCTCTCTATTTATGCTAATAAGCTGAGTGGCATCCAGTTGATGCCAGAATTGCTGCCCTGAGGGTTTGGAGAATACTGTATGAAGGCAAAAAAGGAACAGCTGGAAAGGAAGATCCCATGCAAGAGTCCCATGATGTCTATATTATAGAGAAATAGTATTTTAGACCAAGTTCTCCCAGAAAAGCTCAGGTACAGAGGAAAGAATAAGAAGTGGCTGTTGCAGATCCATGCAGGCAGATAAGCGTGGCTTGGGGGACGTGAAAAATACAAAGTGCTGTCTGTTACAGGAAAAATGAGTGAAATTTTAGCTAGGTGGGGTTGAATAAAGGCAGCTACAGGAAGGGGGAGAAAGAAAAATCTCTGTTATGATGCAGCTGACATCTCTTTTCCTCTGCCAAAGCGGTACCTTCTGGTTTTGGTCTGAAAGCACAGTTTTGGATCAGCAGAAACAGTTTTTAAATTTGGTGAATTCAGATTTAAAAAAATGCTGGGGTTTTTATTTTTGGGTGGTGGTTGGTTTTTGGTTTGGTTTTTTTTTTTCAGCAGTTGATTTTTATTTTGCATGTGAAGTTCTCCAGTGGGTGGTTTGGAGAACCTGAGTAACCCACGTTTGTGGTCTGGGAGCAAACAAGCCAGCAAGGTCTGCTGGAGATGCCTGAATCAGCCACAAACTCAACCCAGATTCAGGCTGCAGGGTGAGTCCTGTCTATGATCCCCTTCTCCCAGATCTCCTGGGGCACAGTAGATGATGTGTGGTTCTTGACCATATGAAGATTGTGGTTTGCAGTCTCTAGGGTCAGGGAAGCATGCCAGGCTTTGATCCAGCAGTGAGTCAGAAGGTGGGATGAGTTGGCTGAAGGCATCCCTCTGCTCAGTTTGAAAGATGGTCTTGAGCTGAGGACTTTTGCCTCCTAGTGGAGTTGTCTCCAAGATCGTATCATATCTTTGGGTGGATTTCCCTTATGTTTTCCTGATGTTGCTTTGCACTGTGTAAATAATTTAATATTCACTGGACATGAAGAAATAACAATCGACTGCCTGGTTGTGGGTTTGTTGGGTTTTTTTTTTGTTGTTTGTTTGTTTGGGTTTTTTTATGATAGGATGAGCTGTATGAACTCTGCTCTCTGTCTTAGTGAGTATTTCAGTATTTATTGTAACTGGAGCCAAACCAGCTCCTCATTTCTGATAGCTTGAAGTCTAGGCCATGTGCTTTACTGTTCTGAATCAGTTTGACTAAGCTCTTGGACTTGGGTCACCTGCCTCTCCCTTGAGTGTCTGAAACCAGTGGTGCTCAGGGCTGTGCAGAGTGTCACAGTCACCACCTCCCCGCAGTGATCAGTGGTGTCTGATGGACTTGGCCTCTCTTGTCAAATGTTCTTGGCCTTTATTAAGTGCCAGAAAATGGAAGTGTGTTGCATTAGTCACCATCTTTTTGTCAGACTTGCTTTATTGGCTTAAAGCCACACATGAATTTGGGATTGGAGCTGAACTTAAGGTTCTACTTGAGAAGAGCAAGAGAATTAGAAGATCAAGAAAATGGGAAGATTATTTGCATGACCCTGTATAGTCTTGATGCTTAGATGGGTTGGAGATGGCAAGGGCTGGGAGGCATTGCCTTGACTATTGCCTGACAGGACTTGGAAGCTGCAGGTTGTGAGTTTTAGGAGCAGCCAAGTACACGTGTGTTAATCTCAGCCACAATCTCACCATTACCAGGCTATTGCCCAGCCTGAATCCTACCTGAAAATATTGTCAGAGAGCACTTAAGGCATTTATTACTGGAGTGGAACAGTATGCCTGTGGTGGTCTGCTTCCCTCCTCACCAGAAACAGAGCAGCACAAGCCACAAACAACCTTCTCACTACTGCAGGTGCCAAATGCATTTCCTCAGCCAGCTCCCCAATGTAGAGGGCAATGTATATATGCATTAAGGGAAAAAAAAAAAACAAACCAAAAACCTTACATCAAAGTGCCCATAAGATGTGTTAGTCATCCTGGATGTTACTGAGCACCCTGTGAATCAAAGTGCTTTGTGTATGAAGGGGATGATGATGATGCTCTATCTCCCTCTCCTTCTATCTGCATTCCTCCAGCCCACTCCCATATCTGTGATCCTCTCTCCTCTCCTCTGCCTCCACTGGAAGGAAAATGGAGAAGTGAAAGGGAAGAAGTATTGAAGAAAATCTGGAAATCCAGATGTTTCAGCATCAGTCCAAGCTGTGGTCTTTGCAGCTTGTAATGAAGAACATTGGAGTGACTGAAAGCCCTAATCCCCAGCCAGCCTCGTACCTTCTCTCACCTACTCTGAGAGGTGAAGTCTGGAGCAGCTGCTGATTTTCATTTTCAGTCTTAGGGTTTGAGCTATTAATAAGCCAGGAAAATAACCACATGTTTTCTGAATTATAGAACAGATGTTAAATTCTCCAAGATGAAGAGGTGTCAGCCTGATGGAAGATGTGATGTGAGGACCTTTCTTTTTCCTTTGAGCTGGGTTTCTCCTCTTATTAGCAAAATTGGTTATCTGCTGGTGGAGGTAAAAAGAGAATTAAATATCACCCCACCAGTTTCAACCCAACCTCACTGCTCCCCGCCTTCGCTTTGTGCACGTGTTTACGCATTTCATGCCTTTCTCCGGCATCAGATTTTGAAGACAAGTGCCATCCAAAACAAAGTCCCATTGAAAGAATGTGTTGTGATGAAGAGCTGTTGAATGAGTCACTGCGCTCGTGCTGGCAAAGCGGGCTGCGGAACTGGCCAGATCCTTATGCTTGGCACGAGAGAGTGAGAAGCAAAAGAGGAAAGTAAACTTGGGGCCAGGAGTGCTGCAGAGCTTGGCCAGCCAAGGGGCTGGGTTGCAAATGCTTTACCACTTAACTATTTCAGTGACGCAGCTGCCACCAAGGTGGAGATATGTCCATAGCCTCGTTGGCATAGTGGGAGATGGGCTGAAGGTGAATACAGAGGACATGTCCTGGGCAGGAGACTAAAGGGTTTCACTTCTTCCTTCTTTTTGACAACCACTTCTTTTTAAGGTTGTTTTCTCCCTGACCCTCTCCCAGAGTGAGCACTTGTGGCTCCACATGGTGAAAGGTCCTCGGCAGCTCAAGATTGGCATCTAACCAGGATGGCTCTCTTCCTAGGGTCCCTGTCTTATGCCTCTTGGTACCTTGCATACAGATGGAGGGAAGCTGTCATCGACTGCGTGTAACACGGCAGAGCAGTCTCTTGGGAAGAGATGCTTATAAATGCGGATTGAAGACACTGGGCCCCAAGGGTACCACATTTTCTGCGGGTGTAGATGCACAGTGAGACTAATAAATCAGCCTCTGCACTAATAGAGATGCCTGCGCTCTTGCCTGTGACCCCGCTGGCTGCTCTCTCCAAGGGGTGACTTTGCTCAGACATTTATTTCTGAGATCTGCTTTAGCATCTCCTGTTACACACCCGCTGGCATGACAACTGCAAATGCTTGTTCCAACACAACATGTCCTTTCCTCCTGGGGATGCTTCTGGGGAAACGTAGCTCAAGCCAGAAAAAGCTCATGGGGGAAAGCCCTGCTGGAGGTGTGAGCTGTGCTCTACCACCACCACTGTCAGTGTAATTGTAGAGAGGGATCTTCTTGGATTCTTCCCTCTTTTTTTCATGTCCTGTACCAGGGAGTGGGAAAAAGGTAGAAAGTGAATTCCTGTGAAGTGTGAAACTCAGCAGGACTGTGAATGTAATGGGCATCTCCTGAGTAGCAGGGTATCTGGACAGAAGACTACCTAGCACAAGTCTGAGTCTCCCATGTGAAGAATTGATTGTCAGACCCTATAAAGCAGTAAAAAAAAAAAAAAAAAAAAAAAAAAATCCTGGAGGCCAGGGGACCAGATTTTGAATGGTTTCACCATTTCCTCACAGTTCCCCTTAGCTTGTCCTTCAGAAGAAGCTGAGTCTTGCACTTGGTGTTATTCACTGCTCACTACTGATTAATGGGCTTCTAATGTCATTACTTATTTCATTATCCAACCAATCTGAAAGATCAGACACCATCTAGAAAGAGACAATTTCTTACTGGCATTAAGTGGTTGGCTAGCAGGACAAAGAGCAAGGCTCATGTTTAAGAATAAGAGCAAGACACTATTAGCAAGAAATTTTGCAGTGAAAGCCATCTGCAAATCTGCATTATCTGGATAAAGAGTGGAGTCCAGCTTTCAGAGGGGGTGTTGCAGAACACAGATAGGTGAGGTGTTCAAACCCAAATAAATGTAAGTACTGTACACAAAGCCTTGGAGAGCTGGTAATAACAGTGGTAGGAGTAGGAATAATAACATTATTATTAATAATATACCTTGAAGGTCTAGTCCCAGGTCAGGCCTTGTGCATTAGGTGCTATACATCTGCAGATGAAATGGCAAATAAGTTTTTGCTTCAAAGCACTTAAAAACCATGTGGAAGGAGAGTGAAGCCAGAAGGCTGGTGGGCAGGGGAGAAGGGAGAGGTGATGGTGACTGTCATGGGGAGGGTACAACTCGGGGCCCCAGCAGGCTGCCAGCTGCTATGGAGGTGGTTTCAGGAAGGATAACAAGGTATATGGAGCATTTGGGGGCACTTGCCTGGGCACAAGGGTCAGCACAGGGTAAGGAATAAAGTGCTTGTTCAAAGTGTAACAAGAGCCTGAGAGCAGCTACCTTGTGGGGTGATTGAAGGTGTAGGTGGGTATCCTCATTTCTCACTGGGAAGATGGGTCAACCAGGTACAAGCCTTGAAGGGTCCTGGCAGTGCAGATGCTGTCTTGTCATGGGTGCAGAAGTGAAGGGAAAGTGTAGAGAGGTATGTCCACAGTGGTGGGTCCCAAGTCTTGCAGCTGTTGTTCAAACAGCTGTGCAGCAGCAAGTGGCATGCAGTGACGGACAGGAGCTTAGTGACACCGTGTAGAAGGTGTTGGTCAGACTTAGAGACTTTGTGTGTCATGACTGGAGCAGAGCTGCTCGCTGAAGGGGATACCCTGGGGATTTGAAAGTTGGGTGTACCTGTGGTGGGTGGCCTGCAGAGGTACCTGCATAGCTTTTGGCAAGTGCAAGGGTGGCCCTGGCTCCTCCTCTTGTGTAAGGGTGTTTGCACCCCCATCCCTGTAACACAGGTGCTGTAACTCGCTCCTGAGAACAGCAGCAGTATCCCCATGGGAGGGAGGTGGGCACACTCTTGACTGTGTGCAGGGACCCTGTGGGAGTGGACATGGAGCACAGCTTGCTTGTCAGGAGGTCTTGTGGCATCGTGTGTTTGTGCTCAGAGGTGCTGTGCCAGCATCTGCCCGGCACTTCCGAGGAGACGCCTGCAGACGCCGTGGGTCTGCACTCTTGCGACTAGTAGGCTGCAGCCGAAGCCAGCCCTGGATGTTTCATTTGATCTGTGCCAACTCTGCGTTGCAAAACATATGAGCAAATCGCTGTTGCCCCCTGGAAGGATCAGGGCTGTGTCCCAGAGCACACTATTCCCATGGCATTTAACAGTCTCTGCAAAACCAGCTTTTATTTAGAACTGAACATCTGTTCCAGATGTGGTTATTCACTGCCTGTGTTGCTGCACTCCTGCCATTGTCCTGCTCCCCAGTGAAAGGCTGGCATGAATTATTGAAAGATTGAGTTTAAATAAATGATAAACTGGTACTGTGCGTGCAGTTAAGTTTCTGTCCACTCCTTACAGAGTCACACTCTCCGCTTTGATGTCCCCATGATGAGCTCGCACGTCTCCCAGAACCTGCCGTCTCATCTGCCTGATGGGGCTGATCGAAGAGCGAGGAGAGGGGCAGCCCAAGCATGAAGGTGGCCAAGGGGACGAGTCTCCTGGGGAGAAAGAGGAGCTGCAGCACAGAAGCAGGCAACCAGATTTTCCCTCCTGGCAAGTGCCTTTCTCATCTCAAACCGTTCTTTGCGAGGGATGAGCTGGCACGGGGGGGCTGGGAGGGGGTTGCTTGCCAAGGGCAATCGGTGTGGTGGGAGGGATGCTGCCAGCTCCCAAGGGTGGGCAGTGGGGACAGTGCTGGGGACCAGCAGCAGCTGCACGTGTTGGGAATTTTATAGCATAAAATCCAAGAGTAAAACCTCCTCCCGGGGAAACATCTCACGGGACTGTGCTGAACGCAAACATACCCAGACCACCGAAGTTCACATGATGTGAGGACAAGGGGCACTCTGGGTTTGAGCCCACTGTGGGTCTACACCAGCCAAACCCTCCTGCTTTGTTGGCTCTTGGCTGGGAAGTCTGAATGGATTTTTGGAAGCCTGGTAGTCTTGGAAATGGATTTTTTGTTCTTTTTTGCCTTTTTTTTTTTAACTTTTTTCCACCCTTTTTTTTACTTTTTTTTTCCTTCCCCATTTTGAAAAATGGCTTGACTCACAGTTGCATGAGGCTGTGGGGATTCACAGCAGACCATCTGTTTCAGCTGTTAGCAGTCATTAATTTTTTTTCATATTTTTTGCTACTTTTGAGATACTTTGGGGAAAAAAAATATGTTCTTGATGGCATTAGAGGACTTCAAAGTCACTTTTTTTTATCAGAGAAGCAATATACAGTGAGTGCGGTTGTTGTAAAGGAATTACATTTTTATTGGGCTTTCTAACTTGTCTCCTGTGGACAAGCAGGAGGACACAGTGTGTTGTTTATCTCCTTTCCACCATGCTTTTGGCTAATACCTGCTTTGCTACCGTATTGCAATACATTTACTAAGGGTTTTTTTCTGGGTTAACTCTAATGCAGAAAGGCTTTCATTTCACACACGAAAAAAAAAAAAGTGAGATTTTCTTTTAGGCTGCTATGTTTCTGGAGCTAAGTACTTGCTGATTAAATCAGCCTTATTGTCTCCAGTTATTCTACCCAGGAACTGGAAAATTACTCAACTCCTTGACAGGTGTTCACAGCTGATGGCTCAGATTTGTGGATCGAGTGCCGGGGCATATGGCATGATAAATAATAGAACAAACTCATCCTATTGACACTGTCCACGCTCCAGCCTGAGCACGTTTACCACCCTTGTGCCTTGCTCTCGCCGTGCGACAGCCTGTTCCCCGAGCCAGGTCCTCTCAAAGGTGCTGCTTCCAAGCCACTGACTGACAAGGTTGGCTCATCAGTGTCTGAGCAAAGTGTCGTAGCGTTGTTTCTGCAAGGACCTCAGCTTGGCATGACAGGCAGGTATCCACCACGGGTTTGCTCCCTTTCTGCTTCATTAGTTTGTTCAGCTGGTGCTTGTGATGGCATGTCACGCTGGGGTTTGTCCAAGAGCCTCGCTGATGGTTTCCCTGTTGCTCGTGTAGGATCTTAGATGCAGAAAAAACCTTCCTTCAGTTTAAGGGGTGCTGGGAAATGGCAGGGGCTGGTAGCACAAGGGAGGGTGCACTATCTTGCATGGAAATGTGTGATGTAGAGATGGTGACAGATTTTCCCAAGGATGCGGAGTCCTGGATTTGTGCAAGTGTGAAGCTGTGGCCTGGTGATGGGCAGAGCATAGAGCTCTGCATTGTGCTCGTGGTTGTGCTGTTTTGGGTCATGCATCCCTGAAAGGAAGAGCCATGAACCTCCAGACTTACTCGTGACTCTTATGATGGGGGACTGCAGAACAGAAACTGAGTATCTTAGACCTGTCTGTGACACCTGGGTGAAATGACAGCCAGTGAGCTGTGGAGCAATTCCAACTGTCCATTAGGACTGTGGCTTTCAGCAAAATTACAAATGTGTCCTGGAAAATGCTCCTCCAAGCTGGCCAAACAGTCATTACTGGTTCTGGGCTTGGGAGATGGCAGCAGGCACAGGGCCACGCCACAGACAAACCCAGCATGTGCCACTGCAGAGTGAGCTGGAACTAAGGGACACCATGGGGATGGTGTCTCCTCTGTCCTACTGCCTGCTTCAGCATAGCACGTGCTGGTGAACCTCAAGTATTTGTAGAATGCAAAGCAAAAAGTCCACAGGACATGCCCCAGAAGCTCAGTATCAGGTCTATGGGCATTTTTGGGTATGGTCTGAGCCCACCTCTTGTCCTTTTGCACTCATCTCTGAGCAAGGCGTATGTCCCGAGTCATCTGGGGCAAGCAGCGCACAGCAGTGCCTGCTGCAAGCTGGCCAAGCAGAAGGTGGAGGAATGCACATCTGGAAGCTCAGAGATGTTTGGTTCCTGTGTGGTTTTTATTTGA
>JANIJG010012078.1:22020-33541 GCA_024611175.1 Megaceryle torquata | reverse complement strand
AGGGCGCGAAATGCGATGCTCTGGGGCAGCTCCTGAGGGTGGGTGAGCGGCTCCTGGGACCGGTCAGGAGATCCTGGAGAAGGGTGAGTGGCTCCCGAGGCCCGGTCAGGGGCTCCCGGGGGAAGGTGAGCGGCTCCCGGAGCCCGGGCGGCCGTGATTCGCCTCAGCGGCAGCCAGGGCTGGGCGGACGGAGGGCGGCGGGCTGGGTGCTGGCCAGCCTGGCTGCTGGCCCGTCCCTGTTCCCGAACTGCCTCCGTGCCGAGACGAGGCACTTTCTGTTTATTTTCAGCATTTGCAGTACTTGCTCGAGAGCCTTACCCGTGCTACTTGGCGCAGGCAGTTCCCAGGGTCCTCTCCATAAGCGTGTCTGTTATTTCCTTCCCACGTAGAAAGCTCTCTCTTCTCCACTGTCACACCTGCGTGTGCCCTTGCTGAGTTTCTGCCAAATGCTACCTCTGTAAACCCTTCCAGCTCACCTCTTTGACTACAAGAGATTTGCTAGCTTCTAACTAAACAGTCACAGTAAGAATTCCACCCATGCTGCAAAGACTCACCCAAGACATAGCAGCTGATTATTCAGTACCATTCAGCACATTAGAGAAGAGCTGTACAGGAGCAAACCCAACCAGGAGATGCAACACATCAGAAACAAATGTGATTATTTTTCTTTCTGTTTTTTGTTTTTTTTTTTTCCTGTAGAGCATTTCTGGCTGTGAAGGATGGACCTGTCTGGGGTTGCTATTGGAGATGTACAAAATGTGCTTTTGGCTATGCAGAAGAACTTGGAGTGCCCAATATGGTATGTCAGGAGAATAATATTGGACTCTGTATTAGTGTAGTTAATGAATCTTTTGTTTTTCTCTTTTCAAATGTTTTGTCAGTGCAAATGGGTTATTAGAAAGCAAAAAGAATTGTATTTAGCCTTAGGATTGTATTAGCTTTAAGCTAAGCACGTTGATGTTTTGTAAGGCTCAAGTGAGCAAGTGTAGGATAAAACCTGCCTTTTGCTGTTGTGTTCTAGTAAATTTTGCTTTTCTATTCAAACCTAAATGTGTCAATCCTCTAAAAATAAATGTAGCTGATTGGATTTGAGTATTGCTTATAAAGCAGCCTGGGCTTTTGCCTTTAAAAGGGAAGCTCTTTAATGCAACCAAATGCTGAAAATAGCATAGTTTTTAATTAAAGCTTAGATATTTAGAATGACAGATAAACTTCTGAAAGACCCTTGCCTCCACTGAACCAAACTGCTGAAGTTTTAGTTTGTCTGTGGTGGCAAAGGTTTTTAAAACCTTCTATTTTTCTTTAATCCCTTTGGAAGGATTTTGCTGCTGTTGGAAAAGCAAAATAATTTCTGTGTGGATAATAATATCTATTACAAAAGCACAGAGCAGAAAGTTTAGACTGTCTGTAGCTATGCAGAAAAAAAAACCCCTTGCATCCAAACTTCTCATGTGCTTTTTTGTCAAAGCATCACCGTTGGGTGGTTGGGTTGGTTATTTATTCATTGACTTAACAAACAGCATTACAAGAGCAAGAATAGAAACTATTCTGTAGAAACTACATCTGTTGTTTATTGCACATGAACTTTGGAATCAGGAAATCTCTCAGCCTGTGATTTTAAGCAGTCTGGTGCTGCTGATTGATGGCAGGAAGCTGCTTTTGATTTGGGAGTTGTGGGGGGGGGGTTTAACTTATTTTTATTTACTCCCACACTAAAGATGGTGGATGTACCATTTAGCTTAGACAGCAAGACACATTGTGAGTGGCAGATCAAAAGCAGGATTTTAATGCAGTTTTGTAGGTAATTGGCAGAAGGCTGAATACAGTGAGGTTGAGCCTGTCTCCATTTCCATGGCATAGAGATATAATATTTCTTTCCTAGTGCAGGAAATGAAAATACTAAACCATTCCAAACTCTGAATGAATAACGTGTGCTAAAGTAATGCTGAGGCTGCTTTTGGCTCTTGATGTATATTTTGCTATAGGCACAAGTTAGCCTGTTCTGCAGTAATAGCATTGTGTTGGTTTGGGCTGGTTTTGCCTGAGTTATGTTGCTGTGGCAGTTTAATTGGAGTCTTTATATAAACTTTTTTACATATTGCCAGGTTGGAGACAAAAAACAATCATAAGGGAGGCTTCCTTATGTACACCCACAGCCTGTGAAGCTCACAAAGCCTTTCTTAGGTAACTCAAGTTTAGAGCCCAATGTTTGGCTAAATTACAGCAGTAATTTTTTTTAACTTATTTTTGGTTGGTTGCTTCTAGTATCTGGTTAAGGTAGGTTATATTTTAAGGTGAGTTGAACAAATGAATTAGTTTGAGCTTTTCTGAAAGCCCTGCTATCAAGTTAGGTGTTGATTTTCACACTGTGCTAGATGGGAGTGGGGTTAGAAAACCAAAGGGAAAAAAAATAACAACTTAAATATGTATTTGTGTTGACACATCTGTGCAACTGGTTTATCCAGACACAGTGAGAGTCCAGAGGGCTCCTGAACCTGACAGAACTATGCTGTCCTTTGGTCAGCATCAAAAAAAGATGACATTAATGTTCTAACACCAAACATCTAACACTAAGAGATGATATTAATGTTCTAACACCAAATTTCCTGCCCTGCTGAACTGGCCCTTCCAGAAAATGCTGCCTCTTTGCCAGGGGCAGCCAAAGATTGTGAAAAGCTAATAGATAAATACCCCATAATGCCAGTATTTGTTACTGCACCTGGTTCTCAAGTGAAAAATTGACAAATGTGTCCTACTTTTCCCCACCAAGATCTTTTTTCAGTTTAGAGAAGTTAACACTTTCTCAATCTTATTTTGTTGCTCTTATTTTATATGTAACTTTTACCTTCTTGCTTTCCTTCAATTTTCTTCTTGTAGCTTGGATGTGGTAAAAGAGCCAGTTTCAACAAAATGTGATCACATATTCTGCAGGTAGGTTTGAAAACTTGTTATTGCAATGCTTAGTCCATCTTATTCTCCATGTATCCTTCTTTTCTCTCACGTTAAAGATGTATACTGTGTTTTGGTAACTTAATGTGTTTTAGTAACTTAATGTGTAGCTATTTTAGGGGGAAAATCAATTCTGAATAAGAAACAACTGCACTTTCACAGATGTGTCAAAGGGGATTGATTCATTCACTGTAACCCCAGAAGAACAACCCAGGCATTCAGTAGCTGATAATGAAGGATCTCTACTAAGTGGTGCATGCCTAGGCTCAGTTTTAAAGAAAAGAAAAATTCTCCTTTTTGTTACTACTGTGATTCTTTTTCCCTAGGTTCTGCATGTTCAAACTCCTCAGCAAAAAGAAAAAAGATGTGATACAGTGTCCTCTGTGCAAGACTGAAGTTACCAAGAGGTAATGCATTTTGGCAAGTGGGCTTGAGGATGAGAAGTTTGACCTTTAAGGAAAAGTTAATTGTTGTCTTAAAAATGTCTTAGCAGAAGACTGAAATATTAAGTAAACTGCTGGTTTCTAAAGGAGTAACATTTTAATGCTTTACCTCATTATAAAGTTTTTTTTCCAAGTGATTCCAGGTGAAGCCATCACTCTTAGCAAATATTTGTGCTATCAAATATAAACTGTGTTATTGTTCAGTCATTACAATTAGTTTCTCTGGTTGGTTGGGGGAAATGTGGTGTTATTCCTTGGCAGCAATTTCTCATTGTCTCATCTTCAACTTTGGACTTTTACTCCTTGTTTGGGTTTTTGTTCAGCCTAACTTCTAGGAAAACTAGAAATAGTTGCCCTATGCATTTGTCTTAAAACAACTCCTGTGGTGATGTCATTTCAGAAGTCTGAAAGAAGATTTCAGATTTAAGCAACTAACTGAGGCATTGTTGGAAACTATTAAGGCATTTGAGCTTGACACTGGAGTAAAGTGTAAGTGTTGTGAATCTACATAAGTCCTCAAATTCTTTTCCACTTGTTCACTTACTCTAAAATCACTGGTATTACATCCTGCTCTTGCTAGCTTATCCATATAAGCAAAACAGGTTGGGAAAAAGAGTTGGCAAGATCAAGATTTTCCTTAATACCTACTCAAAAAGAACAATCTGACTAATACCATCAGATTTCTTTCTTTGATCATTGTATTTTAGCTGTATGTGTGCTCGTTGTATAGGGTCTCTACAGAGCTATTTTATTAATATAAAATGCCTGTTCTCATGCTCAGTGTAAGAAAATGTTTTTGCCTTTTTTTTTTTCTTCCTATTGCCATTTTTCAGTTTTAAACAGTCATCACTTTCCTAAAACATCCACAGAAGCCACTGCTGCTGAGTTCCCATGCAAAGAAAGTTCTGTCATCCAAAGTAAGGGCTTCAGAAACAGGAAAAAATGTACTGAAGAAAATGGACAAGAAAACAGCACTTTGGTATTTTTTTTTCTTCCAATTTATTTTTATGGATGTTCAGTACTTTATCTGGAATGTGTATTCATGCAGATACCTAAATGGATGAAACAGGAGATTGTGGGTTGCTTTCAGATCATTGTTTGACTTGAATATTATTCCAGATATTTAAAAATAAGTTAGGAAGACAGAAATACTTTAAATTCATTTACATAAAATGACCTGAACTTAAAGATAATACTGCTATACTATTTTCTGTTCCTCAAACTAGGATTGAAAGCCTTTTTTGTACTGCTTGTTTAATGAGGCTCTCTAACTATTGATGGGCTTTTCACTTTTTTAGTGGTAAGACCATGAATAAGACCAAGAATTCTTAAGACATTACTCAACTTAGGGTGACTGTTGCATGTGTTTGTTCACAGTGTGTTCTTTGTTCATAGTATGTTCTGCTCCACGCTGAATAGAATGCTAAGTAAGATAAAACTGTTAATGCTTTGAGCTGTTAAATGCCTTTATAAATACCACATTTCATTACTGGTATCAGTGTGATAAATTACATCTATTAGACTTCTATATAGAAGCTGCCAATTTAAATAGCTCCTACGTAGTTTAAATAATCACTTTTCTATTATTATTAATTTTTTTCATTGCCTACTGTTGTAAATAACTATTCTTTTCTCTTCTCCTGTTAGCAGGAAGCTAATGTGGATACACAGCTTACAAATACCAGGGTCAAAAGACATCCCCTAAGAAACAAAACCCAGAAATGTGACTCTGAAAAGGGGTTTTATATCGAGATTGGTAAGATCTGTGGTAGATCTACACTAGTTGAACTTGCAAAATAATGAAAGGTGATGAAGTTCAGAGGCTTTATAAACACTGATTTCTCCTGAACATCCAAAATGAGAATGCAGGGATAAATGATGAACAAGTCTAAGCTGGTAAATCAAAGGGGGGGGTTACATAGTTAATTATATTGTAGGAAATAACACTGCTGTATTAAACCTTTAAGGATGTGATCCAAAGAAGAGAAGATGCTTGCAGATGTGAAAAAACTTAAGAGTTGTTATAACTACTGTTTTCTAAAGAATATTAACCCTTGTCACCAGTGCTTGAGGCTCTAGTTAAAAACCAGAAAAATGAATGAAATCTAATTGAGAAAAGGATATTTCACTTCTATCCAGTCTAGTTTTTCAGAACTTCCTTTTTATCTGGTGCTGACTGCTGCATGAAACAAGATTATATGCTGTGCATAGTTTATTTTCTTACTGTTCCTTCAAGGAAGGAATTGCTTCTTTTAACATATAGTGTTCATGGCTGGGTTTGGTTTTTTTTTCTTTTCTTACTGCTTCTGCCAAGATCAGTCAACGGATGTGAGACATATTCAAATGTAATGCTCTGACTTCCAGTTCAAAATTCTAAATCCTAGCAGCTGTATAAATTTAGGAAACAGGAACTAATTCTTAGCTAATTAACTCTTAGTAGTCCTCTGTTAGCAGTCACTGTATCTAAACAGTGTTATGCTGGAGCCACGTTGATTTTTATACATAGAAATCATTATAATCAGGTACAATACTGCACAATTGAGCTCAATTTCATCTGAGAAGGTGAAAGCATCTACCTCCAGCAAGAACTAAGCATGTATGCTTCTGTCATAATAAACACTGAAGCTGGCAAGTCATCTCTCTCTGAATCATTTCAACCAGAGTAACAGCTGATTTTTTTTATATATATATTTTTTTTTAGGCTCTGATTCATCTGAAGAGCTTTTTAAACAGACAAGCAATACCAGGTAAGTAAAGGTGCTTAAGGAATTCCTGTTTTCTAAAGACAGTAGTTCAGTATTCTCATTGCTATGTTTTAGTTAATTAGCATAGAACTGATAGAATTCTTCAAGCTGATCAGTGATTTTTCAACCTCAGAAGCATCAGAGTAGCTGACTCATCAGTTTATCTAATATGCTTTAAAGCTATTTTCTAAATGCTTCGTTGCTTACACAGACATCAGATCTTCAGAAGAAACACATGTACTATGGTTTAGAAAGTAAGTGTTAAATTCAGGAATGTGGGAGGGGATCTTTTAAAGAAATGTCCTGCAGCTGAAGTGAGCTAGTTGTGGCAAGTCAGTCATACAGCCTGACTTCTCCAAAAACTATTTCAGTGAGCAAACAGGGAAAATTAAGCATCATCTTCTATTATGTCTATTGTGCTTTTTTTTTTTCTGTAATGAAAGTAGATTTCCCTTCCCAACAGGTTAGAACACACAGAAACACTTCAGATTTCATCTCAAGAAAAGCAAGAACTTAAGAGTGCTGAGAAGGGGAATGACTGTTCCTTCAAGACACAGCTTGACAACCTGGCTGCTAAAGGAGAGATTCTACCAAATATCCCAGGTGTGTTTCTTGTTTTGGTGACAAAAGTTAAGCTTGAAAGAAAGACCACAAGTTAACATTTAGATTAAATATATATATACTTGTAGACTTGTATGTTGTAGTTTTGTTGATGTCTACTGCTGGTGAAAGTATAATACAAGATAAGTGTAGACTAGATACTTAAAATGTGGATATTCTGTGCACAGGAAGAGAAGGGGGAGAAAAAAAGTCTTGATCAAAGTGCAAAACTTAATCTATTCTAGATGAGCTATATTATCCCTTATATACAAGTTGAGAGCATGGTCTGGTAACTCATGGAAGAAGTTGGGTGAACATTTGTCACATGTAATTTGATTTCTTTTCTTCCTCCTTCTCTCAAGGGAGATTTGTACAGTGTGATATTCTGGTTTGGGGGGAAATAATTTCTTTTAAAACAAGGCAGTCATTAAGCTTGTTCTAGTTCTTGTGTGTGTCAAATAGGGCTTAATCATTTATAATACTTATAAATCTTCAGGTGAAAGTGGTTGCTCAAAGGAAGTCTTGAGCAAGAAAAGTGCTTGGAGCATCACTGAAGATGCCAAACCTGGCCAAGTGAATATGACTGAAGACCAGAGTTCTCCTTTAAGTGTTCTTGGTGTAGACCTACTCACAGAGCAGCATGACAGACTAGGTAATGCCAGTCCCTTAAGGAATGGGGACTTATCTATCTTTAAGAACACAGAAGAAATGGATACAGAGCAAACTCAGTGCACTAGTAAAAGCAAAGAGTTTGACTTTAAAGATAACTCAGAGAGCAGGTTGGATAAAACCAAGGAAATAGATGTTGTACAAAGTGTGGAAGCTGTGGAAATGTATCAACCTGAGAATGATTCTTCTCCTGAAAAAGAGCTTCCTCCAGAGAAACTACCTCAGCCAGAGACAGTTCCCTGTGCTACACTGAATCAAGTCTCTAGGAAGAGACTGAAGAGAAGCATTCAGAAAGTCAATGAATGGTTTTCAAAAAGCAATGAGATTCTGTCTTCCAGTTCTTCCCAGGATGATTCTGCTGGAGCAACTGATGTTTCAGGTGAAGGAGATACATGTTTATCTGATAAAGATTCCTGTCTTTCAGAAAAGACTGACCCTGTGGTAGATTCCATGGAAACTACAGCGGCTGAAGGAAACAAGAGATGGTCAAAGCAAACAGCAGACAGCATCAAAGACAAAATATTTGGGAAAACATACAAGAGAGAAAGGAAGTCAAATCTCCCTATTATCTCAAGAGGCATTTTAGCTACTACAAAAAAGGAAGATGTGGCTGCTGATAATTACTTGAATAATTCCAGCAGAAAGAGGCTAAAACGAAAAAGGAAGAGTGCCTGTGCCCTGCAACCTGAGGATTTCATCAAGAAAAAGGATTTAGAAGAGGCAGATGGGTGCCCTCAAAGCGTTAACTTGTGCCTTGGAGATGCTGAAAAGAAAAGATGTGATGAAAGTTCTACAGTTAGTGAAAGTCACCCCTCTGAGAATAGAGAAAATAATCCACTAACAGCACCCGAGGAAGGAGGAGGATCCAGAGGGAAAAAACCTACTGAAAAGGTGACTGGCAAGCAGTGTGATGGGAAGCTAGAACTGGATAACTGTGATCAGAAAAGCACTAAAAGTTCTGCAGCAAAAAGATGCAAACGGTCCACTCGAACAATGTGTGCTTTACAGCTAGTGGATAGAAACTCTGCTTCCCCCCATCCAGCTGAGCCACAGATTGATAGCTATCCAAGCAGTGAAGAACCACAGAAAGTTGATTCTCAGCAAAGACAAGTCAGACGCAGCAGGAGGCTTCAGTTACTTTCTGAAGAAATGACAAAAGAAACAGGAAAAGGAGTGGAAATAAAGGGAGCAAACCCGTCAGTTTTCAGTGATCAGGAAGAGCCTTTCTCTGGAGTCCAAAGGAATGTGTTAGTTCACACCTCTGAATGTAAAGACCTGCGTGACCCCCAGGGTACTTTGACTAACAAGCTACTCACTAATCTGAAAGATGGTGAACTGGAAGCAAGTGGAATACAGAATAGTCTAAAGAATTCACCTGACACTGCAGAAACTGGAAAAAGTCTCTTCAATCCTACATCTTTCTATCAGCATTCAAATGGTAGTTCCTTTGTACCTGATGCAGGCTCTCAAGAAGGTGAGAACCTTTTAGGTAGCCCTTTCCACCCCCAGTCTCCTTCACTGACTGTCGTGCAAACTGCTTCCCACCCAACAGAAGAGATGACTGAAGCCTGTGCTACTTTTCCCCAGGATAGTGGACGTGATACACAAAATATTCCAGGGGACTTCAGAACTGACATGTTGCCAACAGAGAAAAAAGCTTCTGATTTGACCAAAGAAGCTGAAGATAGTGAGCTAGACACACAGGATCTACGAAATATATTTAGGCATTCAAAACGTCTGTCATTTAGCCTTTATCCTGCTCCCAAGAAGATGTGTGCAGTAGAAGATGCTGCTTCTGAAACTTTAAAGGCTGATGAGGTAGAAAATAAACACAGCAAATATTTAAAACCAGAAAACTCTCAAGAAGAGAAAACAACTGCTAAAAACCAGAGTGGGGGTTGTGAAAAAGAGAAGCTGAAGACCTGTGAATCTGCTTGCGTTAGTCCTGGGACTTGCTCTGTCAGCAGCACTGAAGGGATTCACACGGGGGAGCATCAGGAAGATGTGTCACAGGTTGCAAATCAAGAGAATCTGACACTGAGAAAAATGGGTACTGCTAGGACCAAAGACAAAACCAGATTGCACAAAGAAGAGCAGGGAAAGGAAAAGGCAGCGTCAGCTGACGTAGGGATAGAAAGGGAGTTGAGACAGAATCCAGTCAAAAGTGATAGAAGCCAAAGGGATCAGAGTAATACAGAGGAGCCCATTTTCAAAATGACAGATTTCAACACAGCTGATGAAATGTGTTTCAGTTCAGAAAGCAACCGAGCAGGGAAGGCCAACGTTGTTGACAGCAAAGGACCAACGCTGCCTTTTCAGTACAGGTCAATGATTTGTCCTGCAGCTTGTGAGCAAAGGCCTGATGAATCCAGATGTCAAGTCATTGAGTTAAAAAAAAATAGCAAAAGAGAAAGAAAACAAGTAAAGGGAGATGAAGAACAAGCAACCCAGACTGCCAGCACAGGGATGCTTGAGTGTTTAGTTACAAAGGCTCGGGAAGAACCTCTTAAAGGCAGTAGAGATTTTACAGGTTTGTCTGAAACCCCGGGTGTCTTACTGTGCTCTGATGATGATGATCCTGAAGAGAACATCAGCATTTCTGAAACTGACAGGAGAGAGACATCTGCTGTGTTTCTAAAAAGTGACCATGCCCTGGGCAAAGAACTACACAATAGAAATCTTAGTTCCAAGCCAAGATTTCAAGGTATTCAAAGACATCGAAGAAGAGCCCAGAAACTGCAGTCTTCAGATGAAGAATCTAGTGAGGATGAAGATTTACCATGTTTTCAGACCTTAATATTTGGCAAATCAGCAAGCACACCTTTGCAAATCACTAAAGTGCCATCTGTGGTAGAGTCTTCAGTAAGTCCCATCACATTGCCTCACGATGGAAGTCATGATGACAATAATATGCAGAAAATGCCTGAAGTTGCCGTAAGTAATGGTTGTGTTTCACCAAGCCAGGAGTCAGAATGCTCTGTCAACTTATTTTCTTCCCAATCCAATGTGTCTGAAGAATCAGTCGATGGAGCACAAGAGCTGAAGAAACCTTTAATACAAGTTCATTCATCCAAACAAGTGAGCAGTGTGAATGAGAGTAAAGAAACTTCTCAGAGTTGTACTGGAGGGCTGAAGAGAAGCAGAACTAACTTCAAAGATGAATGCCAAGAGGACCCAAATATGGGAGCAAACCTAGGTACAAACCATGATCTTTATCTCTGCAGCTGTGTTTGTAATGTCATTGCACTGAGGTTATTGGTGTTTGCATGGGAACTTTGTTCTTTGTTTATGTGTTGTCTGCTCTTTTAAAGGATTTTTTCCCTAAACAATCAAATAAAAAAACCTAAGTGGTTTATTTCCTGAAAATGAAGGGTTTTTTTTTTTCAATATTCTTTATTCAGAGCAGAAATGAATTAGACCCAAGGCATTAGAGGCCAGACTGAGTCTGTCTGATGGGAATTAATTTGAGTGAAATGCTGATTTTCTTACTGCAATGTCATAGTTGCATCTATCAGCAGAATTTTATAAAGCCTCCCTCAGCTCTTTCCCCAGATGAAATGTTTGTTGAAATTTGCTGTAGAATTCTGTAGTGCTTATTTTGACCTTTTTATGGCTTTCATAGTTAGGACTCACATCACTATTGCAGCATTTTGAGTTCTGTTTACTTTGCCATATGTGTGAAGTGGTATTGTTTGAAATACTCCCTTAAAGTAGATCTGTGCTTCTAACTTTTAGTGTTTTCAAAACTTGCCTCTTTATTGTTTTAGTTAAGAGTTGGCTAAAAGGTCAGTGTAGTAAGAGAATATGGGTAATGTTGGTTGGTTGGTTGGTTTTTTTCTTTAACTAAGATTTTCTTCCACCTTCTTCAAGGTGAAGCATCTGGATATGACAGTGAAACGAGTTATGTAGAAGATTCCTGTGGACCCTTCTCTCAGGGTGAAATCCTCACTACACAGGTGAGTTTATGCACTAAATTCTAGAAGTCATTTACATTCTAGAATACAAACAAGTATTTGTTTGTATTTAATTGGAATTGTTGTGTTTGTATTTAATTGGAATTGTTGTGTTTGTATTTAATTGGAATTGTTGTGTTTGTATTTAATTGGAATTGTTGTG
>JANIJG010012078.1:0-13934 GCA_024611175.1 Megaceryle torquata | reverse complement strand
TCGCGATGACCCCTCTGGAGGATTTGGGATCGCGATGACCCCTCTGGAGGATTTGGGATCGCGATGACCCCTCTGGAGGATTTGGGATCGCGATGACCCCTCTGGATGGTTTGGGATCGCGATGACCCCTCTGGAGGATTTGGGATCGCGATGACCCCTCTGCTTGATTTGGGATGCTGGAAGGTGTCCAGAGGAGAGCTGCCAAGCTCTTGAGGGGCTTAGAGAACAAGATTGTGTGATAGACCTGTTAGTAACTTCAGATATTGTCTCAACATTTAATGTATGGAAACACAGCTCTGCAAAACAGATTCTAGCTGTACCAAAAGCCAAACGTGCTGTATGTATTCATTGTTTTGAAGACATAAAGGTCCCTGTTATTTATTGGAACAGATTGGAGGCATTTTAAGTGTTCCTACTGATACTGATGGATTACAGCATAGAGGAAAACATCTCGTTTGCTCAAGGAAATAATGTTGGAACATAACTACAAACATAGTTTTGGTTTGTTTTTCAACATTAGACTAGCCAGCTACTGCAAACTTGTGCCAGCATCTGCTACTTTTCCTAGTAGAAGTGGTTTATTTGATAGGACCCTGATTTAGGTGAATTTTTGTATTCCTGGGTAGTTGGATTGTCATTCTCTAGTACAGATCTTTGGAGACTGTCATATTAGTGACACAGGATGGATTTCATACACCTAATGAGCAGAAATGGCCACTCTGCTATGAAATCCATATGCCTTTTTAGCAATCTAAGGGTGAAGAAAAATCTTAGCCCCAAAAAGGCCTTTGGAAGAGGTATTAAAGGCCATCCCTTGCTTCTGATGACCTGTTTATTTTCTGTTCCAGGAGAACTTTGAAGTTAGAGGAGATGTAATCAACGGGAGAAACCACCAAGGTCCCAAAAGGGCTAGAGAGTCTCTGACTGAAAAGGTATGAGAACATCAGGGAGGAAAATCCTGTCCTGCTGTGGCCGTTTCAGATACGGGGCTCTGCTAGCTGAGCATCTGGAATGTCTTCCCATTTTTCTGCTGTTCTGTCTATACAGAGTTGTACAAATTAAGCATTTTTATACTTGAAAGGTGAGCTCTGTCTGCAGCAGAGCAGGTTTGCTTTGTGCTTGGAGTAAATACTGTGTTTTTATAACATTGGTATAGGGAAGCCACGGGGTAGAGGAGGTTTGATGGTATTATTTTGCTTTGTAGGTAACAAAGTGCTTCAGAAACACTTTGTGAAACAGTGGTAGCTTGATAACCACTCCTAGAAGTGTGATGAAACCAGCATGTTAATACTTATTTTATAGATAATTATTATCTATTAAAGATACCATCTGTACTCTCTTAACCTGTTCCATATTTTTCAGATCTTTAAAGACTTTGAGATCTGTTGCTATGGCCCGTTCACTGATATGACTACAGGTCTGTAATTTGGGTGGAATTAAATGAACTCAGCTTAAAAAAATAAACATTTGGAGGGGGATTGTGTGCATTCACCAGCATTTTACATTTGACCTCTTCGTGGATACCCTTGTACCTCTTTCAGTCTGAATCTTCTGAGATACCTACCTGAGGTATAATCTGGTGAAGAGCTTAATCCAGTTGTCTCCAGATAGAATGGAAAGTGTGTTCTGTTCTAGTTGGATGTCTCTGAGAACTGCTCTGGCAGTTTTGCTGTTTCAAGACAGGCCTTTTATCTAGTTTAACTCTGTGCAATGAAGGAAAAGCATCAATATGTTGCTGTCTGGTAATTGCTCTGTCCTATTCTGGCAGGGGGGTGGACTTGATGATCTTCAGAGATCCCCTCCACCCCCCACCATTCCTTGAGTTGCTTTAGATGCTATTAAACACTTGTTTGAACTACTTTTTTTTTTCTTCTGTCTTAGTAAACAGCTCCTAAGTATCACTTTTCTAGCAGTGTAATCCTCTTTCTAGCAGCAGATGTTAAAAGTGAAACACAAAACAAAGCCAGAAGTTTATATACCAAAAAAAAAAAGCTGGCTAGGATGGCTGCTTTTTGTCAGTTGAAAATTGAATCAATAGTAGATGTTTTGAAAATTTAAGATAGAATTTTTCAATTGAAAAATATTTGTCCCTCTCTTTGTGGTTTATACAGCAGGTACCTCTTTTTGTCCAATAGAACTTTATTTTTGACTGGGTGAAAAATCCTCACATCCTCTTCATGTTTACAGTAACTACTACAGAGGATGCAGTGCTTTCACCTGCTGCAGATCAGTTATGACTCTTACACCAGACTCATTTATCTTCTTCCCTATCAATTCACCCAACTGATGGAAATTATCTACAAAAGTAGCCAAAGTATTTAACCACAGTTCTAACTTCTGATTTTTAATTTTAATTTCCTGCTTTACATCCTTAGGATAAGAGGACATAAATTCAAGTTTTGGTTGTGTGCTGTTTTGCCTTTTCAGGGCTTTTTTTGTTGGTGTGTTTAGTCCTAACTGGAGAGTGAGGGAAAAGATTTGAGTTCATGTTCCTCATCAGGCTAGAAAATGAAAGGATTTATTCTCTACTAAGGCTTACATCTCTTTCAAATCATGATAGTTTATATCTTGGAACAAGCACATGAGGGCTTAGAGAATAGTATCACTTCCAATGGGATATCAATGAAGTAAAAAGATTGTTATCTGATTTCTTCAGAACATCTCGAGTGGATGGTGGAGCTCTGTGGTGCCTCTGTCGTGAAGCAACTCCATCTGTTCACACACACCAGAGTAAGTGATAATGAACGTTACACTTAATTTGGGTTACAGTTACATAATACACATGCTGAAAGCTAACATGGCCTTCATGGGCTTGTCAAGAACTGATGCCTGTTAGAGAGAAGAACTGATGCATGTTAGAGAGCACTGTCCGCACGGTAATGGTGCCAAACTGCATGGCAGCAGTTCTTGTGCTCTAGGCTTTGGCCACTCTGGATTAGAAGACAGGCTAATTTGTAGTGCAAACCTGATCAGAGTGTTCTGTGTAGGCCAGATAGCTCATTTCTCTTGCAATCAGCACTAAGATCCCGTGCAAAAAGCCTTTAGTGCCTTCCTAGTCACAGCATTCCTAGAGACAATTCACAGAAAAATCTTGGCAAGTGAGGTCTTTCTCCTTCTTCTACCAGTTCAAGTCCTCTCTGAAGTGATGCACTGAAGCAGAGTTAGCTCACTTACTCTCTTCTGCAGAGAGGTGTGAGAGTGTTTTAATAGCAGAAGATAAAGTAGCATTTTTATTTTGTTCTCTTGAAATCCTAGAATTCTCCTGCTGTCGTGGTTGTGCAGCCAGATGCTTGGATGGAAAACATGGATTACAGAGGTAACAACACACTGCTGTGGACTGTTTTATGGTACACACAGAGTGGCTTTATCACCTCAGTCCCTTTAATAGTTAAATGTCAGAGGGGGTTGGAGAGGAATTATAATCCTACTGCAGCTGGAGATGGGGCTGTGTCTTGGAAAAAAAAAATCTGCAAGGACAAAAATCAGCAATAGAGTCTTATAAGGTAGCCTGGCAGGCAAATCCTACTCTTGGCTCAGTTGTCCTGCATATCATCAGCTTTATAGAAACTTTTATGATTGGAGAGAGTTTCTAAAAGGTAGGGAAGTGTTCCCTTGGAGGACTAGTAAGATCTAGGAGAAAGCCTCCTGTGGGACGTTTGTCTTTGTCTAGAAAGAATACCTAGCTAGAAAGCCTTAACTGGTACAGACTTTCCTTTCTTTTTTTTTTTTACCCTTTTCTTTTTTAAATCAAAATGCTCCAGAGAAACCATGAGGCTTTGATAGTGCAAGTGTTCCAGACTAACTTACTTTTAAAGGAAAATTGAGTTGTGGGATGAATGGGAGCTAGTTAGGCTACAGCAGATTTCAACCACAAAAAACCCCAACCAGTGGAGCAGGAGGATGATGTAAAAACAACAGCTGTTTCCATAGCCCTGGGAAAATGAGAAAATAAAGGAAAAGATCCTGAAACAGGGAAGAACAGTCTGGGAGCACTTCAGTAATTTGCTGTTGCTTCTCTCTTAATGAGACTCATTGACTGTCACATACTCAGTGTGCCCGAGCAGCCGTGAACTGAGGCGCTGTCACTGGGGTTCTAAATTAAAAGATAACAAGGCCCTATGGTCTTTGCTTTTTGGGTTTATTCTGGGCTGTTCAAAGCTTCCTGCCTGCCCATTTAGCAAGCAGCTATTCTGTGTGGAGCAGCAATGTTACCTGCATTGTTAAAAGCAGTAGTGCCATAATCAGACTCTTGTGGGGTTGTTCTGTTTTGTTTTATAATCAAGGCCTTTAAAATGTCAAAGATAAAGCAAACAGCTTAATCTGAAAGACATCAGTAAGCTCACCTCGAGCTTGCTTTGACTCAAGGATAACAGTTTTATTGTTTGTGTCTTTTGTCTTGCAGCAATCCAGCAAAAGAACAATGTTGCCATGGTGACTCGAGAGTGGGTATTAGACAGTGTTGCTTGCTACAAGTGCCAGGAGTTCGATGCTTACCTTGTGTCCTAAGGGTGATCTGCAGTTCTTTTTCCATGGCTCAGAGAGTCTCTTTAGTGTTCTGATAGTTTGATAATTATTTTAAGGACCAAGAATTAAGTCACTTACTCAGAGATGATGTGCGTGTTCTTGTTGAGAATAAAATAGCTACATTTTTATTAACAGTAAAGTTATTTAAGCAACTTTACAGTACAAAGATGGAATCACCAACTGTGCTTTAAAGATTAACACTTCTCCTTTCAAACCTTTAAATTAATGTAAACCAAATTTTTCAAGTTAAAGGTAAACCACAGCCTCTTCAGAGAAATGGTGATGTATTGTTTACCACCGCAGCCAGTTCTTGTTTGTGTACCTGAGGATATTTTGGAGAGTCAATTTAAAGGCTAATAATGGGGCTCAGAGCTTGAATTAAAATGCACTGAGGAACCTCTGTGTTTTCATTTGACATAAACACCTTACCTGAATAAGAGTGTATACCAACACAATGACAAGTTATCTTGTCAGTCCTATTGCATCAACCTGCTTAATCTCAGTCCATGGATTAGAATGTGTGGAAAACTACCCAAACAGCTCTCCTGTTGTATATAAAGGACTAACTTGTACTAAGCAGGAAAATTATCCACAAGCACAGTCCCTGAAAAGCCAACACTTGATCCTCAATGGAAACCAACCCTTAAAAGCACAAATCTGTACTAGTGCTTTGTTAGTCTTATTTCTGAGATGTTTATGATCTCTTCATAGATGTCATAAACAGATGCACTTTAGTATCCCAGTAACCTAAAACAAGCCCTAGGAGAATCTGCTTCTAATAGTCCTTGCCTGCAAAATGAGACTGCAAAAAAAACCCAAGTGGCTTTTAGGGAAGAAAATATGTTGCTTATTTCTGTTGCCCAGCAATTCAGCTTCATAAATAATCTACTTTCCAAGTAGAAAGAGAACCTGTTTTCCTAAAGTTGTTATAAAAGAAACCTATAAAATTTTAGCTGAATTCAGAGAACTTTTCAATGCTCAGCTGCTGCTAGGTTCTCTTGGAAAGGTATAGAGAGTGTGTTTATAAAGAGTGGAATGTTCAAAGGAAATAAAATTATTCTGGCAAGTATTTTACTTAATTGTTTCACTCTTTTGTCAATCAGTGAGTCTCTGCATTGAGGCATATATGAAAAAATACCTGAAGTCCAGCTTCCTGGAGTTGGGGAAGGGAGCAGAGACTTCCTGGAAGGGGTAAAGAATGTAAATTACATTACAGTTCTGATTCCAGTTCTGAAATTTCCATCAACCTGAGAAGCAAATGTGTCATCAAGCATCTTGCAGTTGCCAAGCGGAGGCAAATGTAGTGGAGCTGGACGTTGCCACTGGTAGTGTAAGTGCTGGAAGCATTTGCTCAGTTGCCATACTTTACTGTTTTCTTCTATGTGACAATATTTTGTGACTGTCAAGGCTGTTCAACACAGCCTCACCTTCAGGCTGATACATCTCTTATCTCTAAAGCCCTTATTGGTTGTTGGGTTTGTTGTTTGGTTTGTTTTGTGGGGTTTTTTTTTATAATCCCCATTTTAAAAGCTAGCTGAAGGGAACAACTAAATGCTGCCTGTTAAATGAAAGTAAAAGGCCAAGCAAAAGGGGTTTGCATCTGAAATTGCTCCTCAGATCTTGACACAAAGGTTGTCCTTCCCAGGAGGTAAGGTCCTAGCTCCAGCTAGATCACTGTAGGGGTGACACCTGTGACATTGTCCTTCTTCCTTGGGAGGTAACTAGACTAGCTCCTCATAAGGTAATATCATCTCTGAACTGTTGTGGTAATCTGCAGCTCACTTAAGATCTGAATGAAGTGAAACAGTTCCCCTAAACTTGACAGCTAGGTACTTCAGAGAAGTAGACAGCTTAAGATGTGGCCTCTGTCATGGAATCCATGTTGACTTCTCTAGTCTGACTTCCAGCTTCAGTAATAAAGCCCTAGCACTTGGACCTTCACTGGGAGGGTTTTCAACCACTGGGATGGGCTGCCCAGGGCAGGGGTGGAGTCACCATCCCTGGAGGCATTTAAATGGGGTGTGGACCTGGTGCTCAGGGACATGGTTTAGTGGTGAGCTTGCAGTGTTGGCTCCAAGCTTGGACTAGATGATCTTGAAGGTCTCTTCCAAGCAAGGACATTCTGTGATCATACACAGCCAATATAGGGGTTGGAAATGCCATTTTATACAGGAGGATCAAGCTGCATTTCCTCTGTTTGCTCATCTGCAAGAGCAGCTTTTGTTAGGACACTTCCCAGAGTAGGAAGCCCCTGAGGTAAATGCCTTTGAGAAAGGAGGGCTTAGGTCATGCTGTACCTTTTACAGTAATTACCTGAGGGTAATGAGTAGCAGAACCAGGCATCAGTAAAGAACAAGGCACCTCGATAAAGGGGTTCACACAAACTGTCCTAGGAAGCAGCAGTATTTTTACAGTATTCACTAGAGGGAGGGAAGAAACAAAGGAAAGGCTGGTGCTTGCTGTAGGTGTGCCTGAGGCTTTGCCATCAGGTAAGTACCATGGTTGTAATTAAACCTGCTCTGCTTTTGTAACTTAAGGAGCTTTTCTCAGTGCAGCAGGTCAATCAGGGTCAACTTCCAAGAAGCCTGAGCTCTGCTCTTCGGTGGACATAGCCCTGCCCATGGTCCCAGCTGCAAGAGGAATCTCTTGGACACAGAACTTTGACCCAATCTTTCTGGTCAGTACTTTCTGGCCATCCTGCTCAGGCTGTGCTTTCTCTGGATCAGCAGGAGCTGGTGTGTCAGGGTAATGCTTTACTCTACAGAAAAGTTCAAAACTACATGATGGGGGGCACATGAAATGCTTCCTTCCCCTTTTCTCCAGCCTATTAAATACCAATTTCCTAATGCAAAGGAGAGGAATTTGCTACCTTTTGGGGAACAAAGTGTGTCCTGTGCTAACTGGGGCGGTAGCAGGCTGCCTTTGTCCCCTCCACTGCACTACCACTGCTGCAGCCTGTTCCTTTTTCCTCTTAAAGTGCTGTTGAGAATCTGTAGCATGTGATTCTGGGTAATACCTTTTGTCAGCTGCCTGGCTATGCCATGCATGGTGACTATTGCTCTTTATTTCACCATATCTTCAGCTATGTAGAGCAGGAATCCCAACTGTGGCATCCAACAGGCTCATCAGAAAACATTTAGCCTGGATCTTCTCTGCTATAGCATCTGAGATGGGGCAGAACCCAAAGCCTCAGGCCCTGCAGAGGTGGTTTTGGGGTGGGATTCTGCTCCTGCCTTTTCACCAGCACAAATGAATTGAAGTTAATTCTGTGAGGTTGCCTTCTCTTAGCAGAGAAACTGTTAACAAGCCATGGGAGGGCAGAAGCTGTCCAGGGCTTATTTTCCAATATATGGGAGTGGATTCCTGGTTAAAATTCATATATGTTAATTGGCTGTAGCTTTGTCTTGCATCCCTATCAGCCATGCTGATGTGGAGGCCAGCAGGCAGTAAGCAGCCTGTTTCCAATTCAAAGTGTCCTTTACACTTTGCTCCCAGGAGTGGAGTTGTGCATGGACACAGCCCACTCAGGCTGTGTGAATGGTGTTGGAATAAACGTGTAATTGCTGTTTGCTTCACAGCCATTGTGGAGGCTGCAGAATGAAGCAAGTGGGAGAGATTTGTTGGGCTGTACAGGGTTATTAAGCATCAAAGTAAAAATATTACTCGATAGTTAAAAGCCCTTTACATCTGGTAATAGTGAATTTTGACCCAGGATTTTACTGCTGCTTAAAGGGAATTTCTGGTCCTTAGGAGAACAAAGCAGCACTTTCTCCTGGAACATCTGCAGCATGGCTGTATCTAAAATGTTTGTGCAGTACCTCTGATGCCTTTCTCCTTACTATGCCAGACACTTCCCACACAAGGAGGTGACACTGAACCGTATTGTCACTCCTCTTTTTGCCTTCCATGGTCCAGTTCCTTGCTCAGAACTCTGTAACGTGCAGCCACAGCTGCTGCTTCTGATACTGGGAGCACCTGCATGACACGTGTGTTGAACACAGATATGCTGGAAGAGTCTGCTGGCTAGAAATTCCAGCTGGGTTTGTTTAGCCTAAAGAAGGCTAAAGCAGTAGGGGGTGGGGTATAATTGAGAATCCCCTTTAAAACAGCTGCCAAATGATGTCCCTTTTCACTATAACCTGAAGGAGCAGGATGCTGCCAGCACGTGGCTTTTCCACCACTGACTGACTCTGCATCCTGATTTGTAGACTTACCAGTCCCCAAGGTAAGGGGTGGTGGTGGTGGCTGTTTGCTGGGGAACACTCTACATTGCTGAGAGGTTATGGATGGCAGCTTCTGCTCAAAAAGGAGGTGAAGGGGGGGCTGCTCTCCATGCTGTAATGGAGAGACTCTAAACACATCTACTAGCCAAGCCTTGTAGTCATTATGCATTGGAAATGAGCTCCTTTGAGGCTTGCTCTAAAGGAATAGTAAAGTGGCAAATCCATTTAACATTTGGAGGAGGAAGGCAGCAGCTGGGATACTCTGTTCTGATTGGGCTGTACAGGGATCTGTAGAGTGCTTTCCTGCCTGAGGTTTGAGGTGGGGGGAAGATCTTCACCCTTTACGGGGTGACTTTACAGAATACAATTGAACCTCCTCTCCTGTTGCCCTTCTGCTCGAGGCTGGATGTTACTGCCCCTGCTTTGAGTCATTTCTGGGCCTAAGTAGGTCTGGAGCATTTTTGTGTACAGGTGGGAGGCATCCCAGCCCTAGACAGCGTCTGTTTGCTAGCCCAACTGCTCCATCCCTGTGAAAGGAGATTGACAAGGACTCAATCGTGCCTTGGGATGGTAGGAATTTGTTCAACAAAGATCTCCTTGCAACAGCTTTATTCTGCTGCCTTAAACTGACTCTTCTGTGGGTGCCTTAAATTGAGAGTACTGTTCCTTCTGAATTCTCTTAAGTTGTGCATATTTTGGTACCTGACCTACAAATACTGCTGATGAGCAGCAAGGAATACGGGCATAGCTTTTTGCTGAAGTAGTTTACACCTTTAAAATCCTCCTCCTGCATTTGGATCCACGCAGAAAGAGTTCTTTCCTTGCAGATCTAAAGCCATTTCTAAGAGAGCAGCTTATTCATGGATGCAATTAGAACACTTGTCTGACTCATTACTAGAGTTAATGGCAAATCAAAGAAATATTCTGTATGTTCCTATAATTATTCTTGGTGATTTGCTGGATTGTTTTCATCTTGAGTCTGCTATCAGTTTTATTTTGTTGATATTATGAATAAAAACCTCGTGCATCATCTGTAATGATCTCTCTTGGTAGCAAATACCCATGAATTCACCTGGATCACAGGACAAGTGATGCGAGCTGAGGCTAAGCAGTGAAGTTAAGGGCTTTGTCCTCTCCCCACGTTGTTCTGGGTGTGTGCTGGCTTTCCTTTGGAATCTTCACTATGATCCTGAGACTGCAAACAGACTGTTGAGGTTTTCTCTCGGGGTTTTCTGCAGGGATTCTTTAGCACAAGTTGCACTAAGTGCTTTTCTTCCCTGGAGATGTCCGTTAAGAGTTTGGCTTGAAGTGGAGTCTGCTGAAGGAGATGGATTTGATATCATGTGAATTGTTTGGAGTATAGGTAAATAGCTGTTCTTGAACAGGCAGTAAGAACAGACACCTTTCCAGAAAAGAGGTGAGAAAGGCTTTTCTGAAGGGATTTCAAGACTTGTGCTTGAGGAATCAATGCAGCACTTTCCGAGGTGGGGGAGTGTGTGCAGGGGCTACCTGCTGGGTCAGGCTGGAAGTTGGGGAGGCCAGGTGTAGAGTATGGGCAGAGGCAGTTGGAGGCTGTTCTGCAGCTCAGAGGTGGGTTCTTAAGGTACCATGCTAGACTCATAAGATGCCTGCACATCAGGTCTTTGCTTTAGCAAGTCATTCACCCGTGAAGCACAGCAATAGATTTTCTGAAGGTCAGGAAATCTTGATTTCTGTGGTGGCAGTGTGACTGTATCCTGTAAAAGCTGCTGGAGCAAAGTGAGAACTGGTGGTGACTGCCTGGTTTATCTGTGGGCTCTGTTCTAGCAACCTGTTGAAGATTTGAAGGGATTGTACTGAACTTAGAGCAAATTAAGTGCTTCAGTCGGGGCTACGCTGCAGTGGGTCAGCGTTAGGCTGGAAATTTGAACATGTCACACTGTGCCAGGCTTTACTGAGCAGAAAACCCCCACGACTTGAATGGCAACTCAAAGATAGAAAAGCCATCAGCATGTGGCTGTGACCTGCTAACAACTCCTGCTGAAATGCAGTTTGTAAGGTAGATAAAATCACCACTTCAGCTCGTGCTGATGTTGGTGAACAACACTGTGCTGCGTGCTTGCTACTCAGAGCTAGCTCCTTTGTGGGGTTGCCAGCAGCTTTAGCTGTGTTAGGGTCTGGTTCAGCTCTTCCAGACAACCCAGGTTATGGGAGCCCATTTGGTGGAGAGGTGCAGAATGGGAAGAAACCCTGAAGTTAAGATCGAGAAGATTGAGCCTTCTCCTAAAACTGACAGAGCTGCTGCTGAGATACTTTTCAAGCATTTACCAGGCAAGATTTGACAAAGGGCAGACTGATCCAATGTGAATGCAGGGAATCAGGACAGCTATTTATACTACTCCTTCAGGGATGCTGGGTCAGCCATTTCCCACGAGCTCTTAATTCCTTTGTTCATTTTCTCCTATTCATAAGAACCTCCCCAGAAAGTTTCTTAGGAGGTGTGTGGAGGTTTTCCCCTCTGCTCACACTCTCACGTATTTCTCATTCCTGGCTTGGAGACTTTTTGATTCACTGAGGTTCTATTTCTTAAGCTCAGGGAAAATCATCAGTACTGGTGAGAGAAATGCCTCAAACCTGTTCAGGATTAGACAAATATAGATCAAAAGCTTAAAATTTAGAGGAAGAGGGGTTAGTGCCCAAAGCCTCACCATCAACCAAGTGCTGGCAGGCTCGCTGTGGCTGGAACTGAGTGTGAGGGAAGTCTTCAAAGACTTTTCTATAACCTCTCTCTGCTGGTGATTGAGATTATTTGCCATGGAGGGAAGTAGAGCCTTTACTTGGAGGGATTCAACATACAGGGAATTCCAGAGGCTGGTGCTGTTCTCGTCCCTCTCTTGAAAGCATCATATCTGGCCTGTCTTCTTGATGTCGGTCTTGTGTTTAATGCACCCAATTCTATAGCCTATTAGGATGCCATTTTTCCTCACTAAGCTTTTGCTTTAGATTAGCAGCTGGAGAAAACCCTTTTTTCTCTTGTCCCAGGAAGGAAGCTCATTGCTGAGTCCCCACAGAGGATCCAGGCTGTACACTCTTCCGTGTTCTGTACCCATTCCTTAAGAATTAAGCACAGTAATACTCATTTTAATAATTAATATTTTTTGGTATGGTCAGTGAATTGGAGAGATGGTTTTTTTGGCTTGTCCTGCAATTAACACTCCTCTTGAGAGTTGCAGAGGAGAGGGAAAGACTGAACTGTCTCTACCCTTTGCCAAGCAAGCAGACGTGCATCTGTGCAAATGTGTGCTGGCAATACTAATCAGAACTGCTGGCACAGCCCTGCCCAGCAAACTCTCTGGGTTTTTTTCTGGTAGCAGCTCATTATTTTGCTGATCACCATGTGGTTTTTCTAAAAACCACTGACCCCTTCTCTTAATCTTAATTTGACTCTGGCAACCAGGCTCCAGGAGTTGCTGTTTCCCCTGCCGCAGTCCCATAGTGAGGACGATGCTTTCTGCTGTTGTGGATTAAAACCAAGCAGCTGAGAATCTGGCTGGAAGTGGGGAAAGTGTACACGGGTAAGCAAGTAAAGACATGGGCTTATACCTGACCTACAGAGCACTTCTTTAAATCTCCACAATGATGGATGTTTGTAACAAAAACAGCTTTAAAAAGTTAAGGCTCAACCCCAGTACTGGGAGTAGCTCTGCAGGGAGGTGTGGTGGATTTTCTCATACCTCCATCAGATAAACTCTGGGGGAAGCAACATCTCTACCCAAATCCTGTAATTGGAGGTAGAAGGCTGGAAAAGGATTGCTGCTGACTGGAACTTTCAGCACTGGGATTGGTCTTTCTCTTACAACAACATGGCTTGGACATGAGACTTGGACTTGACTCCAAGTAGAACCTCTTCAGTGAGCTTGTGACTGGAGGAAAATGTGCTCCTGAGTGAAGGGAGAGATGGCTTTCCTAAGGGATAGTCTTGCCAACTGGTTAAAAGGTTTTCCTTCTCCTGAAACGTCCCACTCTCATCCTAAATCTTGTCACTCTAAAAGAAGGATGTATACAGTAGTTGGACCTAGAGCTGACTACTGGAAGCAACTGGGACAAAGACACTGCCAGGGTGGAGGTGGCCATCTCCCTTGCAGACCAGGGCATGGTGTAGAGGTGCCTAAGTGGGCCTGAAGGAAAAGGGAACTGCAGCAACCCAGCTTAGTTCAACAGCCCGTGGCACAGACAGAACCCAGGTACAGGCACTTGCCAACCTCTCATCGAGGAGCGCTGCACAGGGAGCTGGGGCAGCCTTGCCACAGAGGTCAGGAGGACACTGTTTGCTTCAAGCCCTGTCCTGCTGCTTTCAGTTGGGCAAGTCTTCACTTGGGAAAGCTCCCATCATCCTTCCCATCTGACTGCCTCTCTGCCACCATTTCCCACCTTTCTGTGGAGGTAAATCAAGGGCCAAGAACAGATTCCTGCAGCACAGGCCAGAGCAAGAGAGTCAGGGAGGAGCTGCTGTTTATGGAACCTCCCCAGGCCAGGGCCTGGCAAGCTCTTACCTGCCAGAATAAGCATATTTATTACCCACATTAATATTCAGGCCATAAAGTCATCAGCATTTCCCTTCACTTATATAAATGGAACGAGCTTTCCAGAGCACTGCTGCTGACAGCACTCGAGGGCCTTCCTCAGAGAAGCATTTGCCACTTTACCTACATAGATTTCAATTAATTACAATGGGTTGATTGATTAAACAAGGTAAGATAAATAATCGACAGCTATAAAAACCAGCTGGGTCAGAGTAAACACAGGGAAAAGTCAAGTGGTTCACTTGGAGATTGATTTTCACCTCGGATCAATGGTTCTGGCATTTCTTAGATAGGAGGGGGTTGAGCACTTCATGGGAGCAGTGCATGGGTAAAAAAGAACTTTGTAGGCAGACACTGCTCACTGAAAAACAAAGCACTCGTGCCAGAGACCCCCTTACCTTCTCTGTGCTTCTCCTGGCCTCAGGTCCACACTCTGAACTGAGCATTTCTTTCTGATGTTATCTCATTGCCATGACTGCGAAAGACTAAGGGCAGGGGTCAGAGCTGAGAACAGCTCTAGGTTATTATAGAGAATCTTAGCATGTTATGGGTTGGGAGGGACCTCTGGAGATCATCAAGTCCAACCCCCCTGCCAGAGCAGGGTCACCCAGGGCAGCCCACACAG
>JANIJG010012076.1:6296-62351 GCA_024611175.1 Megaceryle torquata | reverse complement strand
TGGTCTAGCTGATGTCATGGTGTTGGGTCATAGGCTGGACTTGATGATCTTGGAGGTCTGTTCCAGCCTCAGTAATTCTGTGATTCTCTGATTCTGTGATTGTGCCTGTTTAGCTTTCAGTGCTGAGAGAGATTAGTGGTTTCCCCAAGAAGGGAGCAAAGAACTACTATTTTCACAACTATTTTTGTATTTCATGCATAATATTATCTTATACTGTCTAATCTCATGCTTTAAGGTTCTTAGTTATATTTGTTTTGTATGATGAGCTCTCTTTGGGGTTGTCAGGTGTAAGCATTAAAAATGGTCATTTTTCTAACATATACTTGGTGGTCTGACATGCATACTACTGCATAGTGGCCAGCTAAGTATGCTAGGATATGTGTAACCAAGCTACTAGCTTACTGAGAATAAATATGCTGTGAAACAAAAATCAGTTCTACGTTTCCAACAGATCAAGTTGTTCATGCAAGAAGACAGCAAGATGATAAAGCTTGGTTAAAGGAAAGAACCATGCTGGGGAAGAGTTTAGAAAAAGCACTGGCACATTACCTGGCATGCACATCTCAAATTCTTCAGCACTGTTGAAACAGTTCTGCAAATGATTGCTGTCATATCTGTTGAACTGAAGAAAAGCCAAGTGCTCTCATCTTCTTAGCTTTGGCACAAGGCATGAAAATTGGGCTGTGCTGACATGAGCCTGGGGGGACACCTGTGCTGAAGGTCAAGGTGCAGCCAAGTGTCTGCATTGAGTTGCCACACAGTAAACCTCAGGATGTCTCTGGGGTTACTTACTAGATCATGAGAGCCCAGGAGAAAGAAGAAAAGGACAAGGAAAGATGTGCCCAAGATGACCTGGATTAGATGTATTCCTCATCAGTAAATAAAGCAACAGTTGCATGGCAGTGCTGTCGTTAATGCAGGATCAAGCTCTTGTGCATCCCCTCTCCTTGTCAGCTTTTCTGGTTTGTGCTCAAACATGGTCCAGTCACCACCTCTGCTGCCAGAGCTACACTCTGCAATGACTTGTTTGTCAGGATGAGCAGAAAGTTAACTGATTGCTGTAGCGAAGAACACCCGATGTCCCACATGCTGTATGCTAATTGTTGCCAATTAATTACTGAACTGAAAAGGCTTAAACTCTGTGATTTGGATCAATATCCACTATTAATTTATCAGTGGACATGACCAATAATTTCAAGCTTAATTAAGCACGAAGTTACACTTCTAACCTTTATTTCTCATGCATGACTTGGATTACCAAGAAAAGAGAGTAATGTACAAAACCCCAAAACCTCTGATTGACTTTGCCTAGAGCCCAAATGTCTATGTGGTAAATGAATGCAGAGATCAATAAAATATTCCACTTCTGACAATAGGTTTCACTTTGGTGCATCTTATTTAAGTCTAACTGATGGGAATGTTGGGAAGAAATATCTAATGGAAACAGCAAAGAGTCTGAAGATCACTTGAGATAAGGAACCCACACTGTCCCTTCTCAAATACTGATAAGAAGAAAGCTGTATGGACTTTTTTTCTCACTGGTATCAGCTGAGAAAATTGTCCTGAACCTGCAAGCTCCTAACAAATCAAGAATGTGAATAACTTCCATTGCAGCCTGCTCCCAAGGTTGGAAGCTATGCCACTGAAGAAGTCATTTTAGAATTATGCTCTAACAAGAAAGAGCCAGGTTTGTCATTGAGACTTTAATTTCTCTCAAAATGATAAAGAGATGCTATGGGCTGTCCATTGTGTTATGGTTTCATTCTTCTCAATTAATGTTGTTTTGGTGCATTGTGTCTCAGGAAGAAGGTTACAGCTGGAGACTATAGTCAAGCTGGGGCTTCAGATACCAGCAAAAGTACTAGCAATTGAGAATTCTTGATTAATTGAGTGCAACGTAATGACCAGTAACCCCAACAAAAATTGCATCAATATCAATGTGTAAAGGTGCTTTGTGTTGGCCAGGCAAACAACAGTACGTTCACTGCAGATGATCTACTCCTTTAAGAACATGGACTGAAGGTTAGCTGATCTTGTTTGATGATCATCTTCTATTGGAAGGAGTTGTGAAGGGAGAAATTAAGAAGGTCAGAGTCAAAGGGTGTGAGGAGCCCGAGAAACATGGGTACCTTACCTAAAATTTGTTTGGTATTGTTTTCTGAATTTTTATGTTGGAATTAAGAAGCTGGATGGTGACAGAAAGGTTCTATTTTCCTTAAACCAGCTGCAGACTACATCTGATTTTTTTTTTGGGGGGGGGGGGAGGGTTGTTTGTTTGTGGTTTGTTTTTTGGTTTTGTTTTGGGGTTTTTTTTTCTGTGTTCATAGAAAACATGCTAAGCAGTTAGAACAAGATCAGCTAGTTCCTCTCCAGAGCCATTCGGTGTGCTGGCAAAGAGGCCTAAAGCAATCTGTAAAGCACATGGCTGGCCTCAGAGAGATTCATCAAGAAGGCATGGTGTAATAAAGCTGAGAAGCTGACCTGAGGCCTTCTTTTGGCTTTTGCTAGTCATTGGCCAAATTGTTTTGGAATTTTAATTGCTACAACCTCTGCAGAGGCCTGGTGTGTGCTATTAATGCTGCCTGTTGTGGTGAGGGTAGGAGCTCACACCTCTGTTACAGGAGGCAGACAATTGTTGCCACTTTCTGGGATATTGCTATGGATGTCACAAAGGTCCAAGGCAGCACCTGCCCAGAGCTGTCCAGAAAAACTTTCAGAAGGTAAATTATTAAGGCAATCTTAGAAATAACAGATTGTTGGTAAATACCTCTTACTGAGATCTTAAGCAAGATAAAAGAATGAAATTTCCTTCAATACATTTGAGGCTCTGTGTCTCAAATCAGCTGCCATCTTAAATTAGATGTCTTTTAAATGCCAACTTTAATTATTTCAGATGTCTGTTTAGCAATTTATGTGTAATGTTGTTAGCAATATGAAAAAGTAAACTACCTGTGTGGCATGCACACAAATATCTGATGATCATGGTGATTAGACTTAAAATAAATTTTAAAAAAGATTCAGATCTGACAAGTCTTTCATCCCTTTGTTATATTAGCTTTCTCATAGTCACCTCCCAAGCTTCCCTTTCTCTCCTGCTATTTTGTACTTTCACATAAAGTGCAGATCTGGACACTGAGTGTATGACAGAAGATGCAGAAAACAGCCACATGCTTCACTCTTTGTAGGTACAAACTGTGGCAAAGGGCCGTTTTTCATGAAGATGATTACATTAAATGTGAGTAAATGAACTCTTATAAGGATCTGGAGCAAAACTGGAAGGACTGAGTCACCAAACAGTCACTAGTGCAGATTTCCTTAAGTTTGCTTTTCCTTCCTGAAATCAAGATGCATGCTTAAGCTAAAAGCACTTTACTACACTGAGCCTATTAAAGGAACCACAAACTGTCCTAGTCTACTTCATTGTATCAAGCAGCAGAAAGGGAAAGCAGTAGCAAACAGCAAAAAGACTGAGGGAGCATACATTGTTCATATAGATATGATTAGTAGTCTGCTATTCCCTCCATTCATCCAGAAAATATCCAATTCTGCCTGCATTTGATGTCCTTTGTTTCCTAACGTGTTCTACAAATGAGAATATATAGCAATAATTACATCCACAGTGGGATGGAAAGCAGGAGCTTTTTAACCACATACAACAGTGAAGCTGCAGGGGAGATTTTGGTTGGAAGGCAGGATTGGGCAGGGCCCAGAACAGTGTCATGAGCTGTGCTACCTTTGTAAAGGAGGGTAATTGATTATTTCATGACCACAGATGTCCAGGGCATGTCTTCTATTTTTCATCCAAAATCTTTTCTGTGTTTTTTGGAACCCTCTCTCTAAAATGAATGCAGCCCAAATACACCCAAATGTTTTCTGCATTCAGCAAAACAAGACATTTGTGCTTTTCAACCTGGTGAAAACCTGACAATCCTGGTGTCACTGAAGATTTAGAAGCTTGAGAAGCAATACTCAGAAGCCCCCAAAAGCATCTTTGAGAAACCACGTTATGCAATCGGAAAGCTGAATGCACAAGACTACCTGTTTATTTATTTATTCAAATACACAATTTATAGCCACAATGGTGATGTGTTGTTTAGCTGTGACTGGTTATACAATGATTAGGCAGAGCAATAGATTTCAAACAGAGTGTCAGCTTGGGTCTTTCATGCCTCTGTTTGGCTATTATACCTAACAGTGACAGCACTGAAATAAATTGTTATTGCCTATGATAAGCAATAAAGTCCTTGGAAAGAGCCTTCACACTTGCAGAGGGTTTTCAATGCTGTCAGTTGAATGTTTGTATTGGAGCTGTTTCTGTGGTGCCTTCTTACCCTTTACACTTGGGGAAAAATAACTCACAGGTCCCTCTAGTGCCATGGCTATATACTCCAGGTGTTTTGCACTAATGCTGAAGTGATTTTGCTGTCATCCTTCAAAGACCAGCAACTCTGCAGTGCTATTTTCTCATGGTGTCCAAACTGCTGTCAAGCTCCCAGGTGCAGCTGCACAGATGTGCTGGGAACCGGAAAGCTGGGTGCTACTGTTGGAAGGGGATTGTGAATAACAACAAATAAATAGGATTTACTTTTGAGATGAAGTCTCAGGAGCTCCTGCACTCCATTTCCATGGAAAGATTAATATAGTGGAAAAAATTTTATCCATTCCCCTAGATGCTCCATGGTCCCCTGCAGCCTGGGGTCACATGGGGTGCAAGCACGGACTTCCTTGTTGCTGCTGGTTTGCAGCCTTTCTTACTCTTCTAGTGCTGAAGCCTGCTGCCAACCAAGAAATGACTACAGAGCACAACAGTCTGAAAACATCTCAGGTCATCCAGTGTTACAGCTGTCAGAATATGCACATCCAATTTACAAATCATTGCTGAGCAGAGTTTATGTTTAACCTAGATTCTCAGATAATGGGAATGGATCATCTTTGCCCAGGTGAGTTGGGAAGACGTAAATCTACCTTTCTACCCACCTTTCTAGTGCAAACTTACCTGCTGTCATTCCTGAGAGAGCAACACAGTGCAGCCAGGGCTTGGGTAGTGGTGCTTTTGCTTTTGGAAGCACTTCTGTCTGTGATGCCTGAAGTTTTGTCATAGCAGTTTTTAGATCTCCTATCTCACAGTAGTTGAATTCTCTCACTCTTTCCTGTATGTGCAAGCAGAGGAGAGAGGCACAATCTTACCTATTTTCCATGTGAGACTCTGAGGCTCCTAAATCAGCATCTCAGAAGTGTCTGAGCACACAGGTCAAGTCCCAGCCTAAAGCAACAGGTAAAGTCTTTGGCAGGGCACTCTACAAGGTAGACTACAAAGGCCATTGGCCTTTGTAGCTCTGACCAGATGAGGTCACATGATTTAGATCAGTGTCCAAAATCTCAGATTGCCTTTTTTCTTGGAGCCATGTTACCAAAGAGACAATTTCTTTATCCTAAGAACGAGTAAACAACACATGGGTCTGCAGGGCAGTTTTTGTAGGGCTTTTTGGTGTCTGAACCCAGTGACAATGTAGTCTCATGGGAAAGCTCTCACACATGGTGCTTGCACCAGCAAGCTGCCTGGGAAACACAGTGCCTGGTGAGTGATAGGTTTGAAGGGAGAGCCTGTTTGCTTTGGCACACCTCTAATTAAACACTACAGCAGCCCCACAATTGGTTCGCCTGTGCTGGTTACCTCTGACAGGACCTTTCTCTCTGTGCTAGCAGTTGTTATGACACCCAGGTATCCCAGTGGTGGGATGGGCATACAAATAGACACATAAATGCAAAAATGAACGTGGGGGGGTGTGGGTGTGTGTGTGTGTGTCTGTGTCTGTGTCTGTGTCTGTGTATTTGCCCACAGTAACCCGGATTTTTTTTTTTTTTTTTTTTTCTTCCTTTACAGCAGTACGGTTGCCTGGAGCTCCCCGCCCCCGCCGCCGGCCCCGCCGCCCGCCACAGGGCGGCATCGGCTCGGGAGTGCCTCCGGCATCTGCGCACCGCACCGCTCCGCACCGCGCAGCGCAGCGCCGGGGACCGGGAGAAGGATGGAGGCTGGGCTGCCCGCGGCAGCTCCGCGCCTGCACCCCCCCCATGCATCAGCGAGCGCAGACTGTTTACAGAGCCCTTCGCATTCACCTTAGGCTCAAATGATAAAGAGGGCACTGCATCCCGCCTACTTCCCCCCACACACCTCGAAAAAATATAAATCCAGTGAGACAGAAAAGAATTTCAGGGCTGAATTGCCCACCCGCCTTTCAACAACCGCGGAGAACGCCCCAAGTCTGTCAGGTCGCCCACATTTTCAGAGAAAACGTCCACACAGGTTTAAGGGCAGAGCACTGGAGCAGATTTTATGCCGATGCAACGGAAAGTATCCGTGCTCCCATGGCAACCACAGCTCCTACTGCCGGAGCCCAACGGGAGGATGCTCCACTCCACGCCGCGGCGCGGAGGGTCCCTGACATCCTCTGTTTTGCACATCCTTTGAATTCTTTGGTTTACAGAAGGGTTTGCTTAGAGCTGGCCGCCCCCAGCAGGCACTTTATATTAGTTTCATCCGGCTGCATCATAAACTAATTACAAATTCTAATGTGCAAAATTTACCAGAAAAAAATGTAAGGTCAGATGATGTTTTCTCTGTACCTTTTCACTTAGGAATCCATACTCTTGGGTTTATTTCCTTCAGGAGAGACAATGGAAACTATTTGCTTTTCCAGATATATGCCACTTGATGTTTCTGTCTTTACAAATAAAAATCTTGTGTCAGCTAATTCCATCTAAAAACCCACTAAGTAAAAGGCAATTCACATTTTTCTCCTGATTTAGAAGGACAAACTCAAGATGAATCCCCCAGATCTTTCTCATCACTTTTGATTGTTCTATGAACTAGGACAATAGATTGGTCTGGTTGATTCTAGGCTGGGAACCCACTGATTTTGGTTTGGTTTTTTTATAATTGCAGTAGAATGCCTCCTTCTGTCCCTCCTACAAAGGGCTTGCCTGAATCTATATTCTGTGGTCCTGATTCAGGGACCCATTTCTTTATCTTTTCTCCCTGTGGCTGTGACAGATCTCCTGTTTTCAGAAACTCATAGTATTTCCAGAATACCCCTTGGAAGTGCAGCCCTTCTGCATCAGTTAAGAGGCATGTATTTTCTTTGAGTTGCCTGACTTTCTATGTTTTTATAATTCATATATTATAAAACTCTTACATTGATTCCTTCCTTTTTCTCCTGTCCTCATTCCTGCCCAGATCAGGCATAAAAAAAAAAAAAAAAAAAGGCTTGATCTCTTATGTGTGATCTTACTGCAAATAATCTCTTGGCAATCTGTAGTGAACCTCTATGTACACACACACATCCATGAACACACCCCAGGTAATTTTTATATGCTCTACTTTACTTTGCATGTTTTGGGGGGAAAATGTTGTGCTGACCTAAGAACTAAGCTTTCTAGTCTTTTGTATCTATGGGAAAAAAAATTACATGTTAATCAAAAATCTAGCTAGGTCAATGAGAAAAAACCCTGAATTGGAAACAATGTCCAAAGAGTAGAAAAATGTCCACAGACTTTTACTACTCTTACCATTTTTATTGTGAATCACATGAGTTTTATTATGGTTCATGTTATATTCTTCCATGATCCTGTGTCCAGAATTGACACACATGGCTAGAGGAAGTTTTCTGTGGTTAGCATGACACCATTATACGTAGAGAAATGGCCTACAAGATTTTGTTTGCTGCACCCATCTGCATTACACCAGAGGACTACATGAGTCTCCTTCGAGGACTAAAGGAGGTCATATGTTCCTTTAATTACTCCTTCAAAATGGCCCAAACAACCAGGGAATGAACACTGAGATCACAGAATCACAGAATGTTAGAGGTTGGAAGGCAGCTCTGAAGATCATTGAATCCAACCCCCTTGCCAGAGTGGGACAGAACTAGAGCAGATCATGCAGAAATGCATCAAAACCAGTCTTGAAAGTCTTCAGAGAAGAAGACTCCACAACCTCTCTGAGGAATCTGTTCCAGTGTTCTGTAACCCTTATAGTAAAAAAGTTCTTCCTCATGTTGAGGTGGAACTTCCTGTACTCAGGCTTGAATCCATTGCCCCTCGTCTTATCACAAGGCACGAGTGAAAAGAGGTTGTCCCTTATTGTTCCTTTCCAAGCGCAGGACTCTGCCCTTGCTCTTGTTAAACATCATTAGATTCCTCTTTGCCCAGCTTTCCAGTCTGTCCAAATCTTGCTGAATGGACGCACAGCCTTCAGGTGAATCAGACAATTCTCCCAGTTTCATGTCATCAGCAAACTTGCTGAGAAGGCACTCTGTCCCCTCATCGAGGTAGTTGATAAAGGTGTTGTGGAACCATCACTGATCTCTGGGGGACTCCACTAATTGCAGGTCTCCAGCTGGACTCTTCACCATTGATCACCACTCTTTGGGCCCTATTGTGTAGCCAGTTCTTAATCCATTCCACTGTCCATTCTCTATCCCACAATTCCTGAGCTTGTTCACAGGGTTGTTATGGGAGACTGTGTCAAAAGCCTTGCTAAGGTCAAGGTAGACTACATTAACTGTTCTCCCTGCATCTATCCATTTAGTCACAACATCATAGAAGGCTATCAGATTAGTCAAGCATGATTTCCCCTTGGTAAATCCATGCTGACTACTCCTGATAACCTTCTTCTCTTCCATGTGCTTAGAGGTGACCTCTGAAATGAGCTGCTCCATCATTTTTTTCCAGGGATGGAGGTGAGGCTGACTGGTCTGTAATTTCCTGGAACTTCCTTCTTGCCCTTTTTGAAGGCTGGAGTGGCATTGGCTTTCCTCTAGTCCTCAGGCACCTCTCCTGTTTGCCATGATCTTTCAAAAATGATGGAGAGTGGTAGGGCAATACCATTAACCAGCTCTCTCAACACTCTTGGGTGCATTCCACCAGGGCCCATGGACTTGTGTATATTCAGTTTGCATAACTGATCTCTGACCTGCTCTTCACTGACTAGTGGAGGCTTTCTCTCATATCCAGGGTCTGGAGTTCACAAGGGCTGGTCTTAGGAGTAAAGACTGAAGCAAAGAAGGTATTCAGTAATTCTGCCTTCTCTGCATCCTCTGTTATCAAGGCTCCCAACTCATTCAGCAGTGGGCTCACATTTTCCCTATTCCTCCTTTTACTACTGATATATTTAAGAAGCTCTTCTTGTTCTCTTTTACTTCCTTTGCCAGTGTAAGCTCTAAGAAAGCTTTGAGATGTTTAATTTCTGACACAGAGAAGAGAAAAATGCAATGCTTTTCCCAAACATTAGAACTCATAATTTTAAATGCTATATCCATCTCTCATACAGTTTACAGAAGAGTGTTCTCTCACAGCAGCTCTATGATCGAAGGTCAATCAGTTTTTTGATATGAGATTTATGACTTTGGTGTTTTAATTTATAATGTTAATATCTCTTCTCTTAAAATAAATTTAGTTTTACATGGAAAAGTTCTGACGTTAGGATTTCATGCCATTAAATCTGTAACTGATTTCAAGGAACTGTGGCTATTTTTATGCTTGGTTAATTTAGATATTCATTGGAGATATGTTCATGGTAGCAGCACCTGCCTACTTCATTGTAAGCATTCATGAAGAAACATTTGTGGTGCTGTTGAGGCATCCCTGATGAAAAGCATCCAACAAATGGATAGTGAGGCCCATCAGGACTCCGCAAGAAGGAATGTCCTGTAAGGGTACAAGAACTGCTTTTCCATTACTGCAGTCTCTCAAATCCCCAGTTATCTTTTGTGCATGAAATAAATAGTTGAAAACTGAAAATGAGGTAAAAATCTAGACCAGTGCTTGGCAGATCAGATCTGTAGAGTAGAGGACTGGCTATCTTCATTCTTGACATTGTGAGGTTGAGAAAAGTAAGCAAGTGACCCAGCTGATAAAAACATGTAGGCAACACAATTTTACTCACAGACTCGCAGTAGCTCACTGCAGTTGCACCATGAAATACAGAGCCTGAAAAACAGAATACAACACAGTTCTCTGGTTGAAACAGCTCTATAATCAGCCTCCTCTGAAGCTTCACTTAACAGAGATGACAAAGCACAGAGCTTGAGACTTCAAGATCCAGTGATATAATTCTGTGTAAATCCTGTGCATTCAGATGCTGGGCTCTTGGGCTCAACACATTATTCAGGCAAAACCTCATTGCAAAATGCATGGAGGAAGAAGAAAGTCTCCTACCAGACAACTACAGGAAAACAATAGTTTTGGGCATTGTCTAGACAGTCCTACTGTCTATTATCTAGAGATCTACAAAATTGGAAAGTCCCTTTCCAGGCTAGCAAAGCATGTAAACACATGGTTAATAACACACAGTGTAATAGTCCCAGGGACTCCAATCAAATTAAGTTATGTGCTTACAAGCTCTGCTGAACTGGAACCAGATTGCATTAGCTTGCTTTAACCTCTCCACAGATCACAAACATTAAGCTGGAAACACCTGCATTAGAGTGTTTAAGATAATAGGGAGACACAGGAGAACGTGATGCACTGACAGGTACCTGCTGGGGTGGTTCAGGATGATATCAAGCCCGGTGTGTGACTCTGGGTTTCAGCAGACCAAAGGGTTAATTATGGTGTTCTACTGTGATTCAGGGAAATGAAGTCAAGCTAACCAGTCTCTGTTGACTTTGATAAGGATGTTCCTGCATATGGAAAGAGGGAATCTTCTCCATGTAGAAAGAGAGTGGCATAAACCAATCTGTCAGTAATACTCTTCTTATGTCTTTTTATGAGAGATGAGCTGAGCCAAATGTAGTCCTGCAATCCATAGAGTAGCACCTGCTTCTGATGTGGGTGAATTCAGTCATGATTTGTCACTTGGGGTTTGCTTACATTACCGAGGAGCATTATTGACACTGCTCAACCCACCTTACAGACTAAAATATCCTGCCATGGCCACTGCAGTTCTCCACATGGACAATGTGCTGGCTTTATGTCCTGGTTTGAGTGAGAACAGAACTAATTCTGTTCAGTGATTTTACTTTTCAGTTCAGTTCTTCTTTCTGAAGTGAGTAGCCTGTTTTTACAGGCATTGTCTGCTTCTAGCAGTGATAACACCCCATGTTTAGAGATAGTACCAAGGATCAGTGTACAGACAAACTTCACTCCTGGATCTTGTGTACCAGGTTGGGGGGTGCAGAAAGTAAAAGGCTGCACCTGCATGGAGGAACAGACAGGACAGGTGACGCCAAACTGACAAACAAGGGATTCCATCCCATATACATCATATTTGGTATAAAGCTGAGGGATCATGAGGGTCAAACTCTCAGCTCAGCATTTCCAGCTTCTTCCTTAGTTCTTCAATGGCCAGCATCGAAGAAGGACTCTGTCCATTCTGCCTTTGGTCTTGATCTATGTGTTTTTGAATCCAGTACTAGAATTCATCTCTTGAACACAGCTCCTGTCTGCCACTGGGCCCATCCTGGGGTTTTCCTGGTGCCTGTTCCACAGCATCAGTGGTGGCGGTGGCATAATTGCCATCGGGGGTGTTGGATTGTATACTGGTTTTGTATATATCTGTATATATTCCATTTTTATTGTTATTATTTTAATTTTCATTAAAGCTGTTCTAGTTTCCTTTTCTAATTGCTAAGTTTCTCTCCCTTATTCCCTTTCTCTTCCCCTTTGGGGAGGGAGGGGAATTAACAGAGAGCATCTGTTATAGGTCTAGCGAGCTGCCCTGACCCTAGACCGTGACACTTTACAAGGATTTTACTACTTAATCTCATTATTTTTAATTGCAATAGAATTTTTTTTATCTGAAACACTAATGGGTAGTGTTGCTGGAACTCTAGTTCCTCAACACCAAGGCAGAGCTCATGTGAAACACACTGGTTTTGTCATATATGGATGGCTATCAGAAAATGGCATGAGCTCCTTCAATGATATACTTTTATGTGAATAAAATTAAACATACTCGGTACTGGAAACCTGTCAGGGATTATTGATGGCATCCATTTTGGAAGCCATTACAGCTGTATCTAGGGACTTTACTTTCTAGCAAATTACAGGTATCTGTGGACCATGTCAAAATAGTCAGGTTCAGTTTTTCATGCTTAAAGCCTTTAGTTGTGTGAGGACTTTTCAGAGCAAGCATCTTCGTTAAACCACATCCCAGTGGGGGTGTGTGTACTAAAGACTGTATCTTTCTTTTTTCTTTTTTTTTTTTTTTTGAGAGAGAGAGCCTTAATAATGTGGTGTCTTCACTAGAGGCTGAACATTTAATATGGAAAACTTTGGAATGTGAAGTGAACGTCTCATGGGCACCTGGTTCAAACCAAAGCTCTCCGTGTAATGAATAAATATCTCTCAACATTTACTTTTCTGCAGTGCAACACAGTCAGTCTCAATATGAGCTGCTAGCATTTCTGTAGTGTTACTCACTATTCTATATTTATCAAGGGTTGTAAGAGGGTTCCTGGTGTGTGACCAAGGGACACTCACAGAAGATAAAATCCATCTCCATGGCCTACAGAGGGACCTTTTTATAGTGACCAGTGCCAGACAACTGCTGACAGTTTGCTTTTCTTCCATGAGTGCTTGGGAGGCTGGGACTGCTGGAGCTGTGCTGAAGCCCAGGGAAACTGCTGAAGCACTGTCAGGCAGACAGAGCCTAGGGGAGCCCAGGGCTGATGCCCTACTTACTCCTCCAGCCCTTTCCACAATCCATGCCATAGCAAGGACCTATTGCAAGGTCTGGTCAATGGCACTGTGTCACCATGACAAGTCACCTTTTTTATGCATGGCAGGAACCCTTGAAATACAATTCAGTGCAAAGCAGATGTTTCTGTTTTGAATAATTGTCTCAAACAGTGGAGGCAGTAAAGAGGTGCTTGTTCAGCTTACCCATAATGCTAATAATAAAGCATCAAAAAACAGAACTTAATATAACATAATGGAATGTAATATAATACAAACCTTGGTGATAGAAAGGAATAAAAGAGTGATCTCTGAAGACAAAGCATTATCCTGGTTCATTTTGCATAGTCCAGCGAATGGCTTCTCAGACCATCTTCCCAGAAATTGGTAGAGCAAAGGATGAAAAAAGGAAACTGCATGTCTGAAATTATAGAAAACTTCCTATTTTACAGTTACTATTCAAACTACATTAAAAGACAAATATTTTCTCTTTTAAATTTGCTTATCACATCAATGTGTCAATAGAAAACTATACTCTGACCAGGAAAGTATAGAAACTCCTGGTGTTATTTATTGCTCTTTCTTGGACAGGGAAGGAGTGGGGGGATGAGGTTGTTCAGACCTTTTGCATTTCAACAGTTTTCAAGGAATACTTCATCAATTTACCTCCTATATTCCAGGATTGTCTGGTGTGTTACCAGCACAATCTTCTTTGACAAAAAAATAATGTATCTTTAAAGATTAATATTGCTTTCTACTTGTTGCTACTCTTGACTGCTACTTACAGACTGCTCTTCAGAACCTTCAGTTTTGCACAGTTCACATGTCAGCACTGGCTCATTTAATTTCTGTTAGCATATTAGAAAAATAAAGTGTAACATCAAAAGTACTTTAAACTTTGTTTCATATGAACATTTTCTAAAATAAATTGATCAGATGGCCTGAAAAATCAGAAGTAAAATTCACATCAACTTTCCTGGAGGAGAATCAGGCCCATAGAAAATCTTGAATGATTTGGTCTGCAGACTTCAGCCTATGAACGTCTCACAAAACTCATCTCACAGATAATAAGGATGAACTACTATTTCATCAAAATATGAAAGCTAGCAGTGAAGGAAAGCCATTATGCAGTGAAAGCACTCAGACTGTGAATACTCCATCCAAAACCTTTTGGCACAGCTCCTCACTCCTTTTTTTTTTGTCCTTGGGAGTGTATGTCACTTTTGTGATACTTCTTATGAAGCAGTAGCTCTGCTGCCATCATTAACACACAGTTGGTGTGAACTGTCAGTTATTCTTGCTCATACTGATGTGGAGACTGCAGTGTCCTAAGAAAAGTCCATGGAATTAGTTCAGATTTGGCTTGTCTTCTGGAGAGTGGGATTTAACAGAAAGCAAAACTATTTAAGTAAAGCTTAAAACATCTCAAAAATCTCCTGGTAAAATTATACTGATATATATTGCATTCATGATGGTAGCATCCCTGTGATAAACCACAGGCATATCTGGTAATTTGAAATACCTTTGATACCTCCAATTTTAATCTGTTGTAGGATTACACCTTGCATTTCAACTATCTAATAAAAAAATCTTCTCTTCATTTCCCATCTATATGGATATATATTACTAAAACTACACAGCCATTAGACCTAAATACTACTAGCACTCTTCAAAAGCTAGATTTGAAGTCCAGTGTCTCCCCAATCATCCAGAATCTCCTACCATTAAAAACTTAATGCATTTGTGTGAAAATTTAAACCCCAAAATACAGGGGCAGTCAATTAACAGGGGCTTCTGAAATGAAATAACTTTTTTTTTCTTTTTTCTGTCTAATGTCATACTCTGAAGAAAGGTGAGCCATAGAATGACAAGATAGAAAGGCAGTATACATGTCATTTAATCATTTTACCATTACTTTTAAAATGAAATGTGATAGAAGTGCTCACATGGGACAACTTACATGACCCACCTAGATTCAGGTGGATCCACCTACTTTTTCTGTTCATGCAGCCATTTTGAGCTTCTGCTGGTAAAACTTTACTTTCCCATTTGACTCTGGTGTGGTTTTTTCATTCTCCACTTTTTATACCTAACACACCAAGGAACTGACAGAGAATATTGACTATTTCATGGAAAAGTATCATAATGAATCAGCCCCTGTAGCAGGATTTTTAAAATTTTATTTGATTTCAATAACATGAATCCAGCCTGTTGCTTTGCACTCTGATGTTGTGCCTGGCAGCCCCTGGCCAGCAGCTAGGCTGATTGACTAACCTGAACTGCAGCAACATCTGACACAAGCCCTGGCTTGAAACAACCTCCTTTGTTTGTAATACTCTGGTGAACCAGTTCAGTGCTGTGCTGAGAGTGATCTGCTCTTCATTTGCTAACACTTTTTCATTTGACCTGCACTCCATCTTATCTTTCTCTTGGTTACCATTCATTTTTTCTCCAACTTCTCAGCCTGAGTCCTTGCTTTATTGCCTGAAAATCCCTCTTCTGTCCCCAGCAGTGTCTGCATTCTCACTCCTTGTCTCTCCAGATATTTCAGTGTTGATGCAGAGCACTGGATCTTTTGTTTTGACGAAGATCTTGACCGTCCTCAAGTGTTTTGTTGTCACCTGCTGCTCCACTTATGATTTCTTCTTCTGACAGCTGTTTGATGTCCTTTGGCAGCACTGGTGCTTTAATCAGCAATGCAGACTTCTTGCTGTGTAGCCTACAACTTCTTTAACAGTAGGTTTTGTTGGACAGCTGGGCCTCTCCTTCCAAGCTTACTCTCCTCTCTCATGTGTGTTGCTTTGCTGCTTTTTCTGTCATTGGATGTGTCTGCCTTTGCTGCTGAATTCACCCTCAACCTCTTCCCCAGAAGCATAGAAAAGCAAGTCCTAATGAAGAGGAGCTCTACTGCAGGCTGTTTCTCTGTGTTTTCATTTTCTGCTGAAAAGAAGAATAAAAATTATTCAGATATTAAAGAATCACATTTTTTACAGATTGGAAACAAAGGCATCTTGTCTTTGCAGTCCTGATACAGGGCCTGTGGCACTTCCCTGACTTTCATCATGAGCTGGAGTGGCTTCGGTGCCCTTATGGATGCAGACTCCTTCTTGGACACATTGCAAGAAGTTTAGCACAGATGCCTTACTTTCCATGGGGAGAATAAACCAACAGGTAGCTGCACATGTAGAGCTGCTTTTTAAATGCAGACTGGAGCTAGCTGTAACACTTTCAGCAACAGAAAACTTTTCAGAATTGTATTTCTGTAATTTCTGTCAGAGTGTGCAATTCTGTTCCCTGCAGTGAGATAATTCTTGGTCCCATTTGAGTGCTTAAGTTTTACTTTGCATGACTTGAATGACCCAGCAATGAAATGCTCTTCCTTGAATATGCCAGAGCTTGGACATAACCTACATTTCTCTTATCTTAAGCTGGAACCTAGACTTTTTTTTTTGTGTGTGTGGAATTAAACTTACAGTATGCTTTATCCCTGTGCTTCTGCAGGACATTCAAACACACATAGCCCCCATTCTGGCAGCAGTGTTGATTCATTTAGTTACTGTTTATTAAAAAATAGTGTACTTCTGCAGACAAAAGTTTATGTGAATGCTCTCAGAAACAGTTTCTCTGACTGTCTTCAGATCTGAAAGTTTTAAAGGGTGAGTTACACAGAGAAGTAGAAAAATCTTGCTATATAATCAAACACAGCCCATGTTATTACTATATAGGCACAAGCAGACCTATGTTCCACATAAAGCCCTTAATCTAAATGCTCCAGTGGTTTAAGTATCCCAGTGATTATTTGCAAATTAATGTATTCTAGACTTTGTCTCCAAATTCAGTTCATGCTAAGGAGCCTTCCTTATAGTAGAGTTTCCTTTAAAGCTGCAGAAGAAGATCATGAGTTCCCTTTCTTGCTTTTCTGTTGCTCAGGAGTGAAGTTACATTAGCTGTCCACAGAATGCCCTGTGCTTTCTACCTTATCACTGTATGGATCAACATGCAGTTTTTACAGCCATGGGTCTCTTTTCTCCTGGACAAATCAGTTACAGGCACAATGTCAGCCTTCTCACATTGAATTCTAGCAATATTTAATTGTCTGTAAAGAGCAGAGTGAAAATCTGCTTTCTCTTCAGCTCTGCAATCTGTACTCTCACTAGCCAGCACCTGGACTTGTTAAAATGCAGAAATCACTTAAGTCTGAGCATGGTCACACCTTACCTGGAGCAGGTCCAGTTCTCCTTTAGATTTGAATAAGCACTGGGAAAAGATACTGCCTTGCATACATTAGGCCGCAAATTATTTTGTTTAGTTGGATCACAATCAGTGCAAATCTCATGCAGCTGCCAAGTAGGCTCTTGGATTATCCATAGGGAGCAGTATTTTAAAAACAAACATGCTTTGCTAGGCTACTTTTGGTGTACCCACCATAACTTTCCCATTATTCACAGGGTGGGACCTGGGGTAGAGAAGTGAGGCAATTTGTTAAAGTACAGCCCCTACTCATGGGTCTCACATCACTTAAATAAAACTGGTGCTGAGGAGTGTGTGCACATATATCTTTAGGCCCTCCAGCTTCCTACTGCAGAACCAGATCCTCGCTGATGAATCCTTATACTGCTAGCAATCCATTTATATAAACTGTACAGTCAGGGCTATTTTTGCAGTGTAGAAAGAGCTGGAAAATTACAGCAGTTGCTCACTTAGAGCAATTACCTTTCTTCCCAAGTAGTCCCACTCCTTTCATCAAAGGGTTGCTCACTGTGAATGAAGGAGAAGAGTTTGCCTTTTAATTACTTTCGAGAGCTGAGCTTCTCCTTTATGGTTTTAGCTTCCCTTCTAATCTAAATGTGCACAACCATGGGTTCCATGGTGTTCAAGGCTGAAGCTGGAAGAGGTGGGCTTTCTGGCTGGAGCCAGTTTATTGATCCTGCCTATTTAGTGACTTTTTCAAAGGCTGTTCCATCTTTGGAAAGTCACCATGCTCATATCAGGAACTGTGAAGAATCCTCTTTCCTTCCCACTTGCAAGCTGGATTCTCTGAACTCCACAAATCACTACTTTCCTAATATATAAATAGAAATATGGAAATATGGATGGGAAGTTCAAATGCCAACATTAACAGTGAATGGCAATGGTGTCTGTGTTTATGAGCTATGACAAATTCTGATTTTATTAGTTTGAACTCACTACCCTAAGGAGAAAAACTATGTATTTACTTCTGTGCTTCAGAAAGCTGAACGTCTACAAGTCAGTGGGTGAGTAGTGGTAGCATGTTGCTTTGTAAGCCCTTTCCCAAGCCTTAGAAGTCTTTCACATCTTTAGGTTCACCAAAGTAATGCATCTAAAAAAAGGTCTCCTTTTTATACAGTTTTCTTCTGTAGGAAAGAAGGAAATTTAGGCACACAATCACTTTAAGATTCCACTTTTCTTAACTATCAACATACAATGAAACAGATGTTAGCATGCAGTTGTTCTGTACATTGAGGATACAGAATTACAAACGTAAAAGGATAAGAAATGCTACCAGCATCCCGATACTCATGGTAATCAAGAAGTCTCATAGTCATTGTGCATACAGCACTCTGCAAGTAAATGTGCACATAGTCTCAGCATCCTGAGATGAGAACTGTATCATACATAGCATCATCAAGGCATGATACCTGTACAAATTATACGCTCACAGAGAGAACAAAATAAGAATTGATCTGTGAGCCACAGAGCAGCCTCTGAACAATCAGTGGTTCTAGCAAAAATACTCAGTTCTTGACCCACTAAAATCTTAGTCATTCCCTAAAAACATTGCAGTAGAGTCTTCTGAGTCTTGTTGTCACTATATAAAACTTGATAAAATAAAATTAAATACATATATATAAATAAGCATGCATACAATCAAGTAAACTGCATATTAAACTACATTTCATTGTATAAACCCCATAGTGTTGGAAAGAACAATTTATATCCTCATTTGTTTATGTATTTGTACAGGGAGGTAGAGGTGCTGAATTAAGAGATCAGGCAACCTAAATACTGTTCACTGGTCTTTTGCATCCTTCTGATATTCCCACAGCCAAGGCAACTCCAGAGGACAAACTCTTAAGAAAAGTGTCTTAGAGAGACAGGATCAATCACCTACTGAAGCGATCTCTCTCCATGATGACTGTATAAGGAGCCTGTGTAAAACAAGCTTATACTAGATCCTTAAATTTTGCATGGCTGAAGCTAAGTGAGATGAGTTCCTTTTCTGCGTTATTTTGTGTCAGCTTGGAAAGCTGAAGAAAATGACACTTCACTCTCTCAGAATGCTCAAATAAAGATCACTAGTGTAGGTATTACAGCAAAAAAAAGTTGTTGAGAAGGTTTCTGGAGGAAATTAATTGGAAATCTATCAGCCCACAGTTTCACAAGGTTTAGGGAATACATTTCAATTAGAGGAGAAACTACAGGAATTACCCAAAACGCTTCTTTTGAACATCACTAAGGTATAAGGAAATCCCCCCCTCCCTTAGCAAACATCTTAATGTTCAACTCTGTGAAAACAGGAAGGCCTGACTGTAAATGCAGCCAGTAGCAGATCATTCATGCCAAGGTATCCAGTGCAATAAAAAATATATCAAGTATTCTAGGATAATGAAAAGCACAGACTGTCATCAGTTTGTAGAGAAGTAATCACTGTGGAGCCTTGTAGGAATTCTCATCAGGTTAAAACGACTGGGCATTGCACCAACATAAATGTTTATTAGTGATAGCAGTTAGGGGAATATAACACTTTAAAAACCCACATTGATAACCTCATTCACAAAAATTGTTCATCTGCTTCACTGTGGGCACTATGTCCCAGACTATCTCCCTCAGTCTATGTGCAGTCCAACTCCCTTTCTTTTCCCTCCTAGCCAACAAGACACAGGCTGCTCCATGTGAGTTTTAACTTTCAGCAGCCATTTATCAAACTATTTATCACATTTATTGGACAAATTGAATGGAATGGGAAAAAAGGGCTTTGAATCTCAAGGATTATTTCAACCTGTGGTGGTGTTGAGGCAGCTCTAGTTAGTAAAAGCTTTTGAATGCATTAGTGATTTTGCACTAAACGGGTGTATTGTCCTTGGAACATGATTCTAGGGCATTTCCTGCACTTCAACAACTTAACTTTTTATTTAAAATTTTTACTTTAGAAGCATGCCTTTCTATAGGGACAGGGATAGTACAGACAAAAGCCTGCAGAAAACAAAGGCTGCTGGATCTTCCTAATAGAAGTATCTTCTCTCACAAAGTCTACTTTAATATAAAAATATAAACTAAACCTTGGATTAAGAAAACCAAATCTTTGAAATTGCCCATAAATTCAGCAAATAACCCTCCATCCTGAAGAGAGATAGATCCCACACTGGGGAGGGGACATGGCTGGCTCCATACCAGAGTGTTCTGCTGGAAACAGGTCTGCTGGACACAGGGTGTGAGACAAGAAGAATATTCTTGATCAAATGCAGGCATGTGACTATGCTCCCTGAGTCAGCTTTCTTCAGCTCAGTCCCTCTAAATATCCCTATGCAGGTTTTTATCTTCTCCCTGCTGTGAAGTATCATTCCTCAGCTTAAACTTCACTAAGCAGAATTAAAGCCAAAGCATATTACCTTAATTTGGGCATACAAACAGCAAGCTCCAATCAGTTGCTGAGAGAAAAACATGTCAGCCATCCCATGTTTACCACCTCACTTCTTTAAAAACTTATGAACTATGTGATTTTCTGTTAAGTAACTTTTGCAAGAAGATGAAAGGAAAGCCAGAACCTGAAGGGCATTTGGCTGTCGCGCTCTGAAAGTAAAGACACAAAAGGGTACTTGACAGCTTTGGGAATATTTGTAATTACATCCAATTGCATTTTTTTTTTCCATTTTTCTAAGTGAAGTTTTACAAAATCAGTGTCCCTCTCCCCCCAGAATATGGGACCCTTTCATGGATGCTGCTAGCCTTGGCTTTGTCTTCTCCACCTGCCCTAAGCCCAAGAAATGTTGCAAGGCAGCACCAGCATGTGAGACCTTTAACTGTCCCTCCTCTGATCTAAAGTCTTGTCACATAGAAGTGATTGAAATGCTGGGAATTTAATTTTTAATATTAAGGCTTGGGGTCTTACATCCAACACAATTGCTATTAGAGAGGCAGCTGGAGATCTGAACCAGAGCACATCATCACAGTGGATAATCTGGCACAGGGAAGACAAAGACTGAGAGGCTTTTGGAGCTCTCTTTGGGAAAAAATATATAGGAGAAGCTATGTGGCCAACTGCCTTCTCACAGCTCAAGACCTAAAGCTTTTTCATCACCTTTTAGTTCATTTCACTAACAAATTGGCTTCAAACTATTTGGTGAGTCCTGCCAAATCATATTAAGCCCACTTGAGAGGCATGATAGATTGCATCTTTCACCTTTGTATAGGGTTTTTCAAATGGTGAGGTTGTTAGGTCAATCAAGAAGTATTTGTGGTCAAATTTTTTGTGAAAAATAGACTGTCAAACATATCAGCCTAATTATAGGGGTCCCATTTCTGCCAAGATATAATTAACAGTCTCACAGTGATATTAAGTACTGCAAGAGTTCATTTTGAGATTAAACTTGGCCTGAAAGACCCATGTCCAGGACCATTATTTTTGCAAATATGCTTTATAATAGGATAATTATAATCACTGTGAACTAATATTTTAAATACATTTAAAATGGCCTGACTATTCCTAGACTAGCAGGACTATGCATTTCAAAGCATGGGTTTCTGTCACTTCCCTCATAGTAACTTGGGGTGGCCATTGTTTAGACCCTTTTGCAAGGATCAAGGAACAGTATCAAGTGGTAATGTGTAACTACAGGAAATTAAGCTTACTACCAGGTAGAATGCTAAGAGGGAATGTGATGCCCTGTCCTCTTTTGCTCCTAACTCAATGTTGGCTGTTAGCAGTTAATTAAAGGTGCATCTTTGAAGCCATGAGACAACACTTGCCAGGCACAGCATGGCCACATAAGTACCCCCCTCCATGGCTGCCTCACCGTGGGCCATGCTAGCGGAGGCTCATTGCCCTGGAAGCACAGAATTGTAGTTTTGAGAGCATGCCTGTGGGCTCAGCCATGGGCTGAAGGGCTGAACTTGCCATCTCTGTGCATGTGTATGATTGTGCCTGTGAAGTGTATAGCTCAGCAGCACAGATCCCATTTGGTGCCTCTATAACTAACAATGTAGTTATGTTGTTGCTGTTCTGTTTGTTCAGTACCTTACCATGACATAGCAGCACTAACCCACCTGGCTGCCTCACGCTACACCCTGGACCATTGCAGTCATACTCAGTGAGCTGTGTGTCTTCCAAAAAAACTGCTCAAAACCAGACCAAAACAAAATGCAACCCTTCTAAGACAAGCTAAGTACTACTTCCCTTCTGCATTTCTAGGCAACATTTCCAGTTTGCCTTAGCTGCAAAAACCACCTTAAATTCTCACCTTTCAGCCTACAAATAGCTGCAAGCTGAGAGTAATTTCAGCCCTACTGAAGGGGAGAGCAAAGGATTTCTTTTGCTGTCCAGAAAGCTCTTTGTAAGTCAGAATTAAACTATAACAGAGCCATTGACAAAAAGATAAACTCGGGCATTTCATTCCCTATCTGGAGAACTGTATAAAGTAAGGAAGCCGAGGTTAATCTGCATTTATCATCTTCTGGTATTAGGGTTGTCAGGCTAACCTGCTTTTATGTAACTGGACTAATAGCTATGGTTTATTAACATCATTAAGCCAGTGCTGTCTAGTAAACTTTTAACTCACAACACTGCCCTGTCTGCCTTGAAGAAAAGGAATGGTTTTCTATAAGCACATTCTTCCATATCATCTATGAATCTGGCAACAGGCACTGACACAGCCGATTCAGGGCGCAGCACTGTTTGTTTTAATGGTGAGGAAGAAGCACAGATTGCTGGTTTTGATGAGCAGTGGAACAGCTATTGCTGTGCTGCTGCACTTCATCTAGCAATGGCTGCAAGTGATCCCTGAAAGTACAGATACCCCAAATCCACAGTAATGCATGTTAATCTTGCAGAGAGAAGACACAGCTGTAATGAAGGAAAAGAGCAGCTTGATCTGCTTTGCCATGAAGTGTCTCAAAGCAAATTAAGATTATGTGTTTATTGGCTTCTTTGATGGGAAAGGATTACAAGGGGAAAGCACCTACTTGTGTTGTGCCTGTCACCCCGATGAGTCTGCAGTTTGCCAAGCTGCAATTTGCATAGACAACATTGAAGGAGATGCTCGCTGCATTAGGAAGGAGGGCTGGGTGTGTTTGGAGGTACTGGATGACAAGCAAGATGTAAGCACGTAAATAGCAAGGGGGAAAGAAAACAAAACACAGACCTGAGGAGTGTTAGCCTCATTTGGTTTATTATTTGAGGTCTGATGGATCGCTTCCCTAAGCATTTGTATTTGTAACTGGAGCATCAATGCATGAAGAGAAATCATCAGTTCCTGCTGAGGCTACCTCTGTTTTCCAGCTGTAACTCTGCTGCCATGGTGAAGTCTTCTACGTTCCTCACTCCTGAGCTGAGTTTTGTTTTTACTTCCTCAACAGGAGATGCCTTGTAAAGGGCACATCAGTATGGACTAAGGTAAAGAAGTGATAGCATGTACAAATAAAGGAATGTGGAAATAAATAAAATAGCTGTGAAGCTGTAAGCAGAAGACATAAGGAAAAAACAGCCTTCCTTTCTTGAAGGGAATGGAGGATGTATTTTGAAAGAGGGACCCACAAAGACTCAAAACCCTGGGCTGATGTGGAGGAGAGAATGAGGACATGGTTTGTATTTCTGAATCCCACACATCTTGGGCCTGGCTAAAAAATGTGGAGGGACACCTCAGACATCACCAAAGCAAGGCGCACCCAAAGCCTCACATGATAGGAATATTTCTTGGAATTGACTTCTGCTCTGTCTCATCCCTTCACTAACCCAGCTCCACTTCCCCTTGCTCCTTTTTCTGCTCAAAGGTGTTTTTTGCCCAAGCAAGTGGGAGAAACAGGACAGATATGCTGGATCCCCACTACAGCAGTGTGGTTATACTGGTTCCAGTATAGTTACATGTAGCTGCATCCCAAAGCAGCTGTGGTGACTGCCAGAGCTCTGTGAAGGGGATCTGCTTCTAATCCCTCAAAGGTCACTGCAGCCCACCTCACCTCTGCCTGCAGCACTATTCCTCTTACTGCACCTTCGGGTATTCACAGCTGTGGTCATTTTGTGCATCACCAAGGCTGCCAGTCACTACTCAATGTATTTTCAGAAACAGCATTATGAATCAGTCTGGCAACATTCCCCTCAGCTCTCCTGCAAATGCCATTGTTTACCAGTTTATTTGTTGTGATGTTTCTCTCTGCCCTTAACAGAGAACTCCAGGCATCAGTCAATACCTTGTTATGTTGATGTACATTAGACACAAAAAGCACAGTTGCATCAGTGTTGTGGCATAATAAAAAATGTTAATGTACTGTGAGGCATTTTCTTCTGGTGACCACAACAATGACAAAGAGGGAATTATGGTCATGCCAAATGAAATGCCACTTACACCAGCCTTGTCCATTTTTTTTGTGTCATTTAGTTTGTTTAAAGGTTTTTTAGTGGAATTGACAGAAATTTTGTTCTCAGAAACAGTTAATTTTTAATGTAAAAATGCCTCTGTCTATGTTAACTGCTTGTCTCAAGGAAAAAAAAAAAAAAAGGCAGGGGGTAGGATTGTTCTGTTCTTCTTCTATTTTTCTATAAAGTGTGATGTTAACTCAGAAGCCTAAACTTAAAGCAGCCCAGTGAGATGAGCTTCTCTGTTTCTCATCCTGGTGAATGACAAGAGTTTGCGAACATGAATTGGACATCCTTAAGGATGTTGCTGAACTAGTGCCTAGCTGATTATACTTAAGCAGCTTGACACTGCCAAGACTTTTGCAGACTAAAAAGCCAGCAGAAGAGCTAGCCCAAGGTGGGAGATGAAAGTCCCAGTGATTCTCAGTGTCCCTTGCTTGATACACAGAACAGCTTATCATCCCTATCTGGCCACCAGACGGCATTGCCCTATGGGCCTGTTGCTGTGGCGCTGTGAAGTTATCTCTGTACAGAATTATTTCTTTTCATAGTTCATGGCCTACACCTTCAGTAGATGTTAAATTCAATATAAAATGACTTTTAGTTCCCAAACTAGACTTACTATCAGCTATCTTCTTGTATCCTGTTGGTGCAATGATAAACTGAAATATAGACAGGCTAGTGTATTTGTTGTTGCAGGCTGGGCAGTGGCAAATGTCTAAATGCTATGTATGCCAGATTAGAAGTGACTTAAATCCTTTGCAGGTATTCGCTGTCTGGTGGAGAAGACCTTTTCTTTCCATTCATTCTTTTCATTAGGTAGGAAGATTTTTAGCTACAACTTGCCTAGAAAAGGTTATTTCTGTTTTAAAATAGTATCTCAAATTGTCCTTCCCTCCCTCCTTTTTCTCTCCTAAGCATATCACTGATGGCAGATGTGTTTGTGAGTAGGTCTTTCAAGTCAGCTGAGGGCTGCTACAGCACTGTGAGATGTGAGGGCCCTGTTGAACCAGCAGCCAGTTTAGGAGGTGATGTCTGTTATTGCCGGCCCCTGAGGTCTCTGCATGTGTGTGCCCGGTCGCGTTTCCCACTCGGCTTAGTGCTCTCCGTGTGCCACCTGCAGGTTGAAGCCACCGACTCACCTCGTGGGACTTTTCCCAAGGTGCACAGTGAAGGAGCGGGAAGACCTCACGGTTCTAAATAACAGCCTTGAATTTCTTTTAAATCCTGAGTGTAAAAAAGGCCCAAAAGCTGAATGTGCCCTACAAATTCATGTTCAAAACCAGCCCCCCCTTTTTTTTTGCATCATCCTCTATGAGGATAAGCTATAGATTCTTCCTTGTATATCAGACACAGGTTTGAATTAATCCAGTTCTCCTCAGGTCATATCCAACAGCAACAATTCCAGCTCCTGTGCTGTATAGATTTGCATGGCTTTGTCTTTCTCCAGAAGGGAAGGAAGGCTACGATTCCCATCACAAGCTACTGTACAATTCTTCTCATGGGATAGTTTCCACAGAGCGGAGTTCAAAGTGGAAAAAGCTGGCTGGTAGTGAATAGTCATGTTGTTCATTAAGGAAAATTCTAGTGAAGAAACCTACTGTCTAGATTTGATGAAAAGTTAATGAAACGTGCATAACATCACTGTGTTCTGCAGCTCATCAACAGATGCTGAACTCAGGCAGGTGCATGTGAGGTTTTTGATAAATGTTTCATAGATATTTGTGCATGACCCCAGACCTGGGAAGGCAGCAGGGAAGCTAGCAGTTAAACTGGCAGGTGTACAGAGGGAACCAGGGCAGTAAGGAGGAAGAAGGGTCCCTCAACATTTTTGTATGAGAAGCAGGACACCAATAAGAAAGTGAACATAAGGGCTTTTTTTTTAATCTGTAGTACTTTTGCTATCCGCTCTATGTAAATGAGCTGCTGATTAGCTGAAGGAGAGTCTAATATAATTAAGATATGGTGAAGAACATAATCCTGTTTACAGTATTTCTACTATGAGACTAGAAGAAAATGGCGGCTGACACACATTTTGTAATCAGTTATTTGTCTGAAAAGGTTACTGTGGTATCAGTGCTAAATCTGGCCTGCAAACAATCCAGTGCAGTACAGAAAGGGAACAGGTAACATGCGTCACACAGCTCAATGCTCTTTTTGACAGTAAATACATTAGAAAGTCAGTTAGATGTGATCTAGAAAGGGGGGAAATCTCTAGTGCTATCAAATACTCAAACACTGCAAAACAAAGGAGTATTGTAGTTAAATTTGTTCTAAATCTCATACTGCCATGTAACATAACCAAAGCCAAACTGTAATGCTGAATGCTTAAGAGTTTACAATTGCTTTTTCAGCTATGCATAAATTATGAATGCATATTTCTTTTCTGGATTATCTAGTTAATGAGACTCGGTCTGCTTTGAAATAGACTTGTCTGTTTAGAAAGGCAGGGTATGTGTGAAACACAAATGGACAACCAATAAGTTCACAGTTCTGGAAATAACACCTCCTGACAGCTTTAGGGTAGACCCCTGCTTTAACCAGGGAAAGTCAGTCAAGCTCACTTATGAAACATAACATGCCCTGACTGCGCTAGCAAGCGAGGTGCTTTTTGCTGTTTCACCAAGTCCAGTGAAAGAGCCCTGCATGAGAAAAGTACTTCCCAACAGTCTCATTCCTCCCTGTGTCTTACAGTTGTGCCCTATCTTGGGTTCATCACATACACCTTTCTTAAATATTCAGACTGAGCAGAACTCAGTCACTTATTGACTCAAATTAACCTGGAAATAGCATGAAACTCAGAGCTGGTGGAAAGTCAAAATACAAACTACAACACCTGAAGAAAGATTTATTTCCAGTTTCTACAGTATACTCTCTATATAGGATGAAAGAGCACCTTGAGTTTATACAGGTATTTTCTATGCATGATAGAGAAGCTTCAGAATAAAATGACCACTGAAGGGGTTTCAAGATGTAAAATAACTTCATTATGATTGTGTATTTCTCGAGTCTACATAAGCGCGTATCTGGGCCTGGTCTTCTTGCAAGGCTTCCTTTCCACTGTTGATTTGGCTTTGATAAAAATGGGATTGGTGGGTTTATTCTGTATAATTAAATGTTAAAAAAGTAAAACCTGAAAGTAAACAAAAGATAAGATGAAGCAAGAGGTGGAAAGAGAGTGGTTAGTTTGTGACTGAGACCAGACCTTATCTGCAGCACTCAGCAACACCCCCGAGAGATTTGTTCCAGAGGTTTCCCCCTGAATTTCTCCCCCCTAAACAGCACAAGCTGCAGGGCTCTCAGCTGCCTCTTGGGCAGAACAGGTAGCTACCTAGTTTCTTTCCTGCTTTTTCCTTTTACTTAATTTTCTTTTTTGACTGCTGGTAATTATTTGCTGCTTCCAGACAGGCCTTGTAAAGCCATGATATCACTGGGGAGTCATTGGTATAAAAGCCTCACAAGTGTTGCTGACCTGATTGCAAAGCATCACATTAACAAAACAGGTCTTTTTTTCTCCCCTTGCTCAGCCTACCAGCAGGGTTTCTGCTCGATCGCTCTCTGTGTGGGAGAGCAATCCAGACACTGCTGCATTACTCACTGGCCTGAATAGAGAAAGCATTTCCATATGTTTTTCCTAATGTGTATGTACACATTACAAACTGAACTCTTAAATTAGTTGCTCTGAATTTCTAGTAGTGATAGATCAGAATTAGGCTGTCCCCATCACAGAGGAAAAAAAAATTGCCTTTTAGCTTACTGACATCTAATTTTTTCCTTGGTTTTCATGCCAACATTTTTGATGGACACATCAACCTAGATACAGAAGATTAATACAGCCAAGTTAGCACAAATCACAAATCTACTGGGGCTTGAAAGCATTATTGTGGTCTCCTTTCTTTCCATCCTATATTTCAAGTAAATATTATTGTAGTGCGTATTCATGGCCTGTTTTATTTAACTGTAATATCAGATGCTGGAGATTCAAATACCATCAATCCATTCATATGTAGTTACCCCAGATACAAAGCAAGCATTGTGCACACTAAATGAATGTGTTCAATAAACTTCAATACATTTGAATAAAGCAGTAATGAATGATAGGCAATTAATTTCTCACATGCTTGTGGTGATGCTAAGGAGCACCACTGGTGTGACCATAATTTCTAACCACTGGGAAAGCTCAGCCATTACCTGCAAGTGCACAGGCTGTCATGTGTCCATGAGATTATTAAATGTAACTGGACACAATAATGAGCAAGAATGGGCACTGTAAGCTTTGGGAATAATATCACCAGCACTTCCTGTTTTGTCCCAATTTAGAATGGGGAAGCCTTTCTAAAGTTCTTTCTGTTGTGAGCTGATCAGGCCAAACTGGACCTCATTATCTGTGTGGGAGCATCAACAATGCCCTGATGGATAGCAGGTTAACTGGTTGTTGATAATGAAGCCAGGCTTGGGTCTGAAGAGCAGCTGTAAGACAGATTTGATTTGAAAAACAAAGAGAAGGTATAATGATGATATATCACATAGAGCCATTACTCTGTATGGAGACATAAAGAAACCTATGGTTTTTAGTATATGGAAGACCAAAGATTCGTGGTAGTCTGGCACTGATCTTGAGACGACAAAGTGGCTTTCAAGGAACTGATTTTCACTTTACAGGGTATGAAGGCAATAGCATAGGAAATTAAGACATTAAAAAATCATGGTTTCTAAGATGTAATAGGTGTCTGGTGGGGAGAAAATTAATTGTTGGATAGTGAAGGAAGTGACTGGGCCATGTGAGCAGCTGCCAGAGTTAACCAGGCTGAGACTGTGCAGGCAGTGGCATGTGAGACAGCTTCACTGGTAATTCCAGCATCACACACATGCAAAACCTTGTGATCCCCCAAGTTAAAAAAATAGCCTTCAAATGGGCACTTGGGGGCAGTGGTTGCTCGGCTGTAAGGAAAGCAGAAACAGTAGCCAACTGTCGGGTGGGAAGTGTGTGAACACTGCCGCAGGCAAATAACCACAATGGGACGGCAGCATAGGCCAAACCACAAGCTCTCCGTGTCTCAGAGAGCTTCAGTTTTCAGAAACACATTCATGTTCTGTCACAGACTTGAATGATGAAGTGATTCTTCAATTTTAACTTGCCTTCATTCCTCAGGGCACTATGTAGCCACAAAAGGGCTCAGAAAAAAAAGGTAGGTGTTGCCCTTCAGAGTTTGTCCCTTCCTATTTGTTTCTTAGCTACACCCTAGCTGTGCATGGCTATTTACAGGACAGAAAAAGCCTGACCTGGGAGAAGCCTGCAGGTGACATTTGTATCAGGACCCACTCCAGTGGATGTTGGGGTGGATGTTGGGATGAATGTTCTGCTTCTGAATACAGTATTTAATACCAAGTCCTTTATCACCATTAAGTGTTTTTTTGTTGAACTCCTGTCTTCTTCAGACCAGCAAACACCAAGGAGAAGGCATTACCCTTTCTTATATCCTGACACTGCTCATAAAAGGAATAGGTAGGATGAAGAAGGGAGGGATTCAAAACTTTCTAATAGTCACCATAAAGTCCCCCAAAAAGTGCATATAGCCAAGGCTCTGTTAGTTCTTCAGCATGGCTTTTCCTTTCCATGGGAAAAAAAAAATTACTTTGCATGGTTTCTGTGTGCAGCAATGAGAGTGGTACATGGATGTGTGTAGACAGATGTGACTGCCTCTACCTCACGTGAAGTCAGCTGGCCACAAGCTATTTTTGATACTCAAAGCCATCTGTCTGGACAAACACCACTCACTTCTCAGGTCGAAATAACTTTTCTTTCAGCGAGACTTCCTTAGCAAAAGTGCCAAGGTGGAAGTATGATGTTGTCAGCCTGACAAATACATAAGAAATTACGGATTTGTTAAAAAATTGTGAAGAGACACAGTGAAGATGTCAGGATTTTATCACAAAAGTGGTTTATACATTATGATTTGAAAGTTCAAAAGCACAACTAAGTCAAATGTCAAGGCCCCATTCTTCAGAATAAACCTGAGGAGGTAAAAGCAATCCAATTAAAATAACCATAGATGATTTCCATGCTCAGCTTTGTGTAAAATAAACATCCCTATCAGAAACTGGGATTAAAACAAATGCTTCAAGGTTTAGTGGTGGAAACAGATAGGGGAGAAAAGATTTATAGCATTTTATGCTTTGATTTAATTTCTTTTATTTTGTGACAAATTGCCCAAACTCAGAGATGCATTAGGCCATAAAAAAAGCACAACTGTCAAAATCAAAACATAATATGGATGTAAAAAATATTTAAAAATTAAATTATGGGATTTCTTTGTTCACCTCTTCTGAGATCTCACTTTTATAATTATCTAAGAATGAGCTAATTAAGACTATTAGTTTAAATGAAACCCCTTTGTGACATATATTAAATTTGCCATGTTTTATGAATGAATCATGGCTTTGGATTTCATGCTTTTTTGCTTTTTTTTTTTTTTTAATATTATAGGTTTGACCCTCTTGGCTTGTCAACCAAGCAAGGGAGTGCACTGTTTCACAGGATAAAAACTCTACTGTAGAAGAAAGGCTATAGAAATGTGTCCTTTAGAGGTCTTCCTGACATTGTCCTCATGCCTACATGTGTCCTTCTGATGCCTACAACCCAACAGATGCTTAATGGCAGAACAGCTAGAGGTGTCCTGTCTCACTTCAGGGAGTATACAGAAGACAGAACTGACATATGTTCAAAGCAGAAGGGCTGTAGGACCTGGCTTCTGCAGAGGTGCTTTGATGTTGTTCTTTAGACGCACACCCAAATTGAGAGATCTACAGAGGTAAAAGATCACTAAACATCTAGTTCAAAGGCTATTCTTTTCCACAGGCTTTGCAGCAAATTTAAGTAAGAATACTGTCTGTTTTCTCTGAGAATTTAATTTTATTTTATCTTTTATAATTTCTGAATGACATTAAAAATGAGCACTTCTTTTGGTCAGTCAGTTTAGCACATTCTTCAGCAGTTTGCTGAGTATGAAAGGCCATGGGCTAATCTCAGTAAATTTGATTGACACTGAAATCACTGGGATCAGTGCTGAATCTACATACGTATTTCCAGTGACTTGGTAGAAAACTGGGTAGAAAAGCATGGGAAGTCTGTATATATTCAATTATCATTCATCATTATGTGGAAATAAAGCAGAAAGAATGAAATTTAAAAAAATTATTCTGAAGTAATCCTGTTTTGTGGGTAGAAGAAAAATAGATGCATAATTAATAATACATAATGCAGAATTAAAAGTCTATAATACCTTCCTCTAAAATTGGTAGCAAGGATCTGGGTTTCATCAGTATTGCCTTGTCCCAAGCAGGTCATTTAACTGTCTGCACTGTGAAATTAACTTTTCTCGATTAATGCTAATATCAATTCTTTTTGTTCTAATCAGATGCTTCCAAAAAAAAGAAAAAAAAAGCAATGTGGAATTAACATTAATAAGAAGAAAGGAAAAAAAAATCCAAAATGAAAAATAAACATATTATGCCTTCTGGCTTTTTGCTGTGACAGTTCCTTTTCCACCTTCTCTATTAATCAGGCTCTGGGTGAAACTGTTTTATCTGGTGGCATTAAAAATAGTGATGTACTTCTAAAGGACTTTTTTTTCCTTGCAAAAACTGTTACAAGCAGAGCAATTGTGTGGATGCAATGGAAGGCAAATGTCAGAAACAGAGTGTAAATTTTTCCTTCTCAAATCATTTAACAAAAGCAGTGCCTGTGCAAATAGTCATCCAAGAGGGTTAGAAGTTGTGAGACTATACCTGCCATAGTAGCTTGAATTCCTCTACTTTGTAGTACATCAGCTGCATGGAGATCCCAGATAAAAGTCTAGAGGAGAAGTTATGAAGTGCAAGGTCCACCTCACATTTAACACACACATACACACAAACCCCTTTTTACCTCAGAAGCTAAAGAAGCTGTTTTGAATGGATTACAGCCAATTTCTAGCCATGGCTTTGTCTGTCACAAGAAGTGTGAATTTAATCCCTTACAGGTGGCAGGGGTTTGTTGACTGAAGAACAGCTTTGAGGAACAGAGCACTTAACTGTTCTGTGTGTTGATGTTTCATGCCTGGGTAGAGAAGAGATGATAAAACTACCACAAGTTTTAGTTTTACACACAGGATAAAAAGCACTAGAGAGTTTTCATTATTTTTTTTTTTCAAAAGCTCTTCACAGTGCAGCCTCACTGAATGTGATGTATTCAAGTCCTCAGGTAAGAAAAGTTGTGATATTTCACAGATAGAGTAAGGTGATGGACCAGGGAATGAGTGAAATGCAATACCACTGAGGCACCTCTCTCTACCTGAAAGGGCTCCAATTCAGACCCATTCAACTACTACAAGAAGAGGGTGCATGAGAGGGTGCCTGCCAGGTACACAACAGAGCCCTTAAACCTACTCAGAGAAAAGGAAGAATAATAAGGACAAAGCACTCTCCAACCAGAGAGCACTCAGACAGGTTATTGTCTACCCTTTTCTGTGATCTGCAGTGTATCTCAGGGCTTTCCAAGACAGATGGCCCCTTATCACAGTGATCAGTGATCAAAGTGACCAAACTACTGCCATGTATAACATACATCATCTCCATCATCCCCATCTCTTTCTCTCAAAAAAGGAGAAAGAAAAAAAAAAACAACCAAAACCGAAACCAAAACAAAAAACCAAAACCCCAAACAAACAAACAAAAAACCCAAAAAAACCCCCAAAACCACAAAACCAAAAAAGAAGTTGTTTCATAAAGCTAAGACCATAAAGCTAAGTATTTTCTCCAAAGATCAAGCACTGCTTGCAGAGCACAAGAAGAAGCCTGATGAGGCTTTGTGAGTGATGCTATCTGTTGACCACTGACAATATCCTCAGTGTGCCACAGGGTCCCTCAGTGCAGCAGGACATCTTGACCATGTGCCTTCAGGCTGCAAAGGACAATTTGGGTGGGGGCAGACAGTGGCCTTGGTAGTGAATGGGACCTTGGGAATAATACAGAAACATGTTGTCCTCTGAGCAGACTCTGCCTCCAAGAGACTTTGAGAAACCTCCGTTTCTTCCCAAAGCCTTTGCTGTGCTAGCTTAGCCCTCAGACTGCAGCACCCTAGATGCAACTGAATCTTCTCTACAAAGGGCTGCAGTCTGGCCTTTTGCCATTACCTGGAAAGATTAACTCTTCAAGAGAATTGTTATAAACAGTATGATCCTAGGACTGGAGCTCTATAAATGGGGCTTTTAAGAGGGGCATGGCATTCTGTAGTAGTACGGACAAGAACAAATGAAGCATATAACCAATTTATTCTCATCTGTCAGAGGAGCTGCCCTACATAAAAGCCAGATCACCTTTGGTCAGTGCCAGAAGTATTTCTAGATAAATATGGACAGTTCCAGGACCACTGTGCCTCTTTTTAAAAGCACATGTGCTTATTTTTATTTCCAGGTTTAGAGTGCAAAAAGGTTTTGGAAACACTCACAGGACAGACTGGTGAAAATGTAGAACCACATTTAGGCAAATCAGAGAACAGTGAAAAGCGGTTTCAGAGGATTGAGGTTTGATTAACTAGCCTGACAGCATTCTCCTCTGGAATGAACTCCATGTTTGCACAGCTTGGTTTACTACCCATGTACAAAACAGCTGCACATAGTCCAGAGCACAAAAGTTCACTTCAAATCTAACACACATCTTGGTGTTCTGGCTGGTGCCTCCCGAGACATTTCCTAACAAGAATATGTTAGTGTTTGCCTCAAATGCTTCATGCAAGAAATGTGTGATAGGGAAGAAAGGTGCTCCTCTTCTCTGTCAAAGTTTTGGACCTGGATGCTGCAAATATATTCACTGCTTGGTGCCAGCACTAAAATAAATGTGACATTTGTATATCCTCTCTGTGTCATGCTGCCAAAGCATAGAGCAAACATACTACAGGGAGTAAACTTTTCCATGAAATTTTTCCAGATGTATCATTTATACTAGTCTAGTGTCAGTCCTTGTTGCTCTGCCTGCAAGTTAAATTATTATATCATTGACTATTGACAGTGCTCTGCAACATGGATTTATTGTTGCCTTTGTAGGAAGCGGCCATTTAACCTATTCAAAGTAGATCTTTTCCTAGTGAGAGACTAAGCATACCAGGAAAACTGAAGAATCTACAAAGAGCTTACAAAATTACCTCCTTCAGAAAAACTAGATGGGAATGCTTAGAGAAGCAAGCTGCAAAAAAATGAGACATCCACTTACTGGTCATCCCAGTATATTTGTGGGGTTTCATTTGATCACTTGTGATGAGTGACTCAATGAGGAAATGCTGAACAGGAGCTGTTCTACATCCTCATCTACATCCTTACCTGCAGCCTCTCAGGCAATGCTGGAGCTGAGGCTGCCCTGCAACACACAGAGGTGCAGGCACACCACCAGCACAGGCTCTGTGGGGGCTATTGCTGATAAATGCTTGTGGACCCACAGCAGAACCCCAGGTTTTAGTGCTGGGGCTTCACCATCAGTGACATGATGTCTTCCTTCTTCTAGCCCAGGTCTGTTTGTGGGTGTACTGTCAAACTTGTTGCCTGCTAAGAGATATCTGCCTGAGGATGCTGGATGCTGCTGACTGATATTAAAAATAAAGCAGAAAAGTGCTCCAAGTGTTTTCCAGCAGTGGTCATGAGAGCTGCCAAGGATCACAGCATGGCCAGGAGCTGTTTTGGGCTATAAAGGTATGCCCTAATCTCAGGTGGGTGCTAGGCAGCTTTGGCAACTTCCCAGTCCTGGGCCTTAGGACATGGGTCTGCTTTCCCTCAAAGACTATTAGGGGCTGTTGACAGGGAGGTGCTGCTTGTGTGGCACTCATCAAGAGCTAAGTAGGCTTCATCTCTAGCTGTAGCCATGGAAGTAGCCCTTCTGTGAGGAGAGTCTACAAGGGGCTCTCTGTGGCCTGGGTATGCAGTAAGGAGAAGAGAGCAGACAGGCAAGATCTCTTCTGGGAGGTCTTCTTGGTCCTTGTGTAGCATGACCTTAGAAGAGCTGTTCATTGCGCATGTGCTTGGGCAGTGCAAAGATGTGATGTGATGATGTCTTGACATGGGTGGTACTGCAGTGCCTCAGCTTGATGTGCAAAGTGTAGGTGCTGACAGGGAGGAGGGCAAGTGCATGAAAGGATGCACCCAAAGGCCACCCCAAGGACTGGGGACCCTGCTGCATAGCTCACCTCCAGGGTATGGCTGGTGCTGGCAGTGAAGGGAATGAGGCAGAAAATCAATGTTTTCTATTCCTACATGATTTGTTTCAAGGACTTTTACAGTGGCATCCCTACTTCATCTCTCAGCTACCTCATGCTGTTAAGCGATGTCAGTCACATGGGATCTAAGATTATCTTATTTCTTGCCAATATTAAGCTATTATAGTCCAAATTATATAAAGGAATTAACACTTTGGGAATCAAATCATGAAAACACTGTAATAGGCAAACAGTGTTTGCATTCAGGTCATGTCTCTGAAGGACAAACATTGATTTTAAATTCTGCAGCCCACTCCACCTGCTTGGGCCCCATCAGGCTGAGATGCTGAACCTGCTGAAAGTCCCAGTTGGAGATACATGTGGCTGTGTCAGCCCAACTAGCTGGAAGGAGAAGTTGCTGGAGGAGGCTAGGAGAGGGCTGGCATGGGAACAGAAGAGACAGCCCCCCGTTCTCATCAAATGACATCGTGGTGCAGAGCAGAAGTGCTTTTCCTTCACAAATACACCATTTAAATGCACTCTGTCACCACAGAAAAGAAGCCTTTTGTAAAACATGCTTTACAAAATCACTGATACTCTTCTAACACAGTCAGCAAGGTTTTTATATAACATCTTTGCTAATGAAAGGTTGCTTACCTTAATGATGGCTAGCATTTGTTTTCTGAAGAATTTTGCAAAAAGTAATAAAGTGGGGTTTTGGGAGAGGTTGTGTTTGTTTGGGTTTTTTTTCCTTTTGTTTGTCCCTGAGGGAGAAAGTGCTTGTGCAGTAACCAAGGTAGCCACTAGTGTTAAGGCTGTGATACTTCCAGAGGCTAGCCACTTACAAGACATTTGGCTGCACCACAGATGAGTCGAGTCCTCTTATTTGAAGGGCAAATAGTCATGGCTGTTTTTGTAGACAGAGAAAATATTGTAAGGATGATTTTTAAACAATTATTGTAAAGAATCATTTGAATCTGCTTTTTGTGTAGCCCAGAAAAAAAAAGGAAATAAAATACAGGATCCCTGTAGGTACAAAAATGTTCTTTAGGTTTTTAACACCATTATACTTTGAATTCACCTTGTTTTTCCTTTCCTTTTCTATTTTCTCTATTTTTTTTCTCTGCTAGTATCAAGAGAGAATACATTGTTGTAAGTAAAATAAAAGGTTTTATTTAGGCTTTCTCCATACTCTAAAATTTCAGTTCTATATGCCCAAGTGACAAGTAAAGGATTCAAACAAATAGTTAATGAGCAGTTCATTAAATTCACTGTAGGAAGAGCTTAAAGTTCATCTAGTTCTCCTGTCCTTCATAGGTGAGGCCTTGAAATTCCCCACTGAATAATTTTCTTTTTTCTTTTTTTTACTCTGATCTTATTTTTCACTTTTGTTTGTTTGTTATCACAGATGATACAGAAATATGAACATGGTTTTGTGGTTGTATTTTATAATTCACACAATATATATATACCACTTAGGGAAGTGATGGAAAGAAATGATTAAAGACAATGGAACAAAATCTAGTTGGAGGCCAGTAGCTACCATTGCACCCCAGGGGTCAATACTGGATTCAGTCCTGTTTAACACCTTCATTAATGATCTGGATGATGGGGCAGAGTACACCCTCAGCAAGTTTGCAGATGACACCAAACTGAGAGTCACTGGTACACTAGAGGGTCATGCTGCCAGGGCTGAACATGAGCTAGCAATATACCCTTGACACAAATAAGGCTAACAGAGCTGTGGGATGCCTTAGGAGGAGTGTTACCAACAGGTGAAGGGAAGTGATTATTTCCCCCTACTCAGCATTAGTGAGGCCATACCTGAAGTGCTGGGACCAGTTCTGGGCTCCCCAGTACAAGAGAGACACAGACATACTGGAGAGTCCACAAAAGGGCCACAAAGATGATGAAAGGATCTCCTGTGAGGAAAGGATGTTCAGGCTGGAGAAGGGAAGGCTCAGGATGTTTCTCACTGATGTGTACAAATACCTGAAGGGAAGATGCAAAGAAAACAGACTGAGGTTCTTCACAGTGGTTCTCAGTGACAGGATTAGAGGCAGTAGGCACAAACCAAAATACAGGAAGCTCCATCTGAACAGCAGGACATTTTTTTTCACTGTGAGGGTGACTGAGTGCTTACACAGGTGGTCCAGAAAGGTTGTGGAGTCTTCATCCTTGGAGACAGTCAAAAGTCACCTGAACAGGGTCCTGGGAAATGTGTTCTAGGTGGCTCTGCTTGAGCAGGGAGGTTGCACCAGATGACCTGCAGAGGTCCCAACATAAACCATTCTGTGATTCCATGAATAAAATATATGTTATGAAAAGGAATTGGGATTCTCAAGATACACATTGCCTCTATTCCAATATACTTTCAAAGCATATCAAAATCAAACCATCTTGCCTGTAATCACCTACTGTTCCATCGATATTGCACAACAGCCAGTAAGAACTAATAGCAGAGACGTCTTCAAAAGTCTTCTTCCTAGTCCTTTTACTGCTGGAGCCACCTGCCACAGGGAAGTCTGTGGTTCAAAATCACCTTGTGATCAATTCTGCAAAGAGCAGATTATGCACTAATGGATTATTCCTTTTCCCTTCTTCCATCTCTTTATCCCTCTCATATCACAGCCCTATATACTATAAGCACAGCAGAGGACACTTAGCAAAAGTCTTGGTGTCCATGCTGGCTCCCCTCTGGCTCATGACACCTCCAGCCCTTAAATTCTGGTGCATCTGAAGCCTCTGTAGCATTCACAGAGGAGCCAGAATCTGTAGGTTATTTTGCATGCCTTTCATTTCTGACAGCATTGGTACTACTCTACTATTTAGCATCTGAAGGCAAAGCTTAGATCAAGTCAGCCATTCAAGGCTGTATTAGCATTTATATACTGTGTGCACTATTGCTGCAGTGCTTCTTTCCAGGAAAGTGGAAAGTGTGGAGGGAGCAGATCTTCTCTCTGAGTCACTGGGCAGATTCCTGCGGGCCAAAAGTGAGGTTTCAGCTAAAAGCTGCTCTTATGGGAAATATGGAACATGACAGTTGTTTGGGTTGGAAGTTCCTTCGATGACTTGAGGCCAAGTTCACACAGGAGTGTGAGTGCTCTTAAACACTCCTTGGAAAACAAGGCTAGAATGTTTTACACCTCTTCGGTCAGGCATTTTCTTACCATAGAGCTTGCTAAATCTGCCTTGGGTGCCATGAGCACCTGCTTGTTTCTGTCTCTTGCTCCTGCCCCTTCTTATTAACATCTGCAAAATGTTTTCGTTTTTCCCCCTAAGAGAGCTTGCAAGAAATAAGTAAGTGCTTATATTGCCACTTTTCATCTGTTTATTTTGGCTGTTTGTTTTTGCTTTTCTTCAGAGAGACTGTGATTCATAAATAAACTATGACCTGTCATCCCAGAGGGAGGAAATGGGAGACAGTGCATGGAAAATGTTCTCTAGTTTTCCTCTTGTAATTTCAGTAATGACATCATACTAAATGATCAAACTCTTTCCTGGAAGTGAGTTTGGTGCATTTTCTTTTAATCATCCAAGGTGTACACACTCAGACCTTCACAGTAAACCTGAAACCAATTTGGAGTATGTACCTTTAAGTCCTTCAAGGTCTATATCGTATCCCATTTAAACAACCAATTAAGGTTTAATTTCACTGTAGTTTTCAGATACAAGCAATCACTGTCTCCTGGAGTGCTGATAAGGACTGTAGCAACAAAGACTAACACTCCAAGTAGTAATTTAAAGACAGAGAAAGGAGGTGAAAGTAAAAGATTTCCCCCTTTGAAACCAAGCAATTATAAGCCTATAGTGGCCTTTTCCTGCTGTGATAACTGTTGGTAAAAAAATAAATGAGAGATGTCCTTAATGACAACTTCATTGTCATTTGGGAGTGAAATATTTTTTGTTGATTTTATGTGATTTTTTTTCCTTAGGGGTTTTGCTTTCTTTTTTTTTTCTCTTGGTTTTCTTCTGGTTTATGGTGTTTTCTTTTCTTGCTTAGGCTAAGATAGGGAAAGTAACAGCAAGGGCAACAGATGCAAAAGCAGGAGAAGTTTCCCTCATGCTTCCCAGATGATTGTTTTAGCATTCACCTATAAACACCCTTCACTGTAGAAGGGATGGCTTTGAGAAGCCATATATAAACACTTCCTTGAGCATCTCTGCAGCAGAGGCTCAGCTATCAGGCTTCCAGGGTTTGCAGTTAGGCAGGGTGTCTGGTGTGTGATGGTTTTGTGATGTAGATCACTATCAGTGAGAAGCTAAGCTGAAAATTATTTACTTCTTTTCATGCAAGACAGGGAATGGAGGCAGGGCTAGAAATGAAGTAAAGCAGTGAAGCTAAATTAATCAAATTCAAATGGGAGCACCTAGCTGAGTTCACCAAAGACTGGCTGCTGATTACAATATTTGAACCAGACTTCCCCAACTGCATAACACAATGAGTCCTTAGAGTCCCAAGTCAGGATTGTACTAATTAAAACTACATGTCTGGATATGGATACATAAACACAAATATAGTTAAAAGTTTAATTTGTTCGGTTATATTTGTTTTATTTACATTTATAAAGTACATATTATTAATAAATAAACAAACAAAAACCACCAACCCCCCCAAAAAAACACAAAAAACCCCCACAACAACAAAAAAATAAACCCCAAAAAATCAAACCAAGAAGAGGAAAGAGAGAAGAGACCAGAGATTACATGCTCAGTGTGCTGCACAGCTACAAACATTCTCATGACACAAAATAAGGTAAAAAAGCACAAAGTTTAGGAGGTTTGATACATAACTGCAAGGAAATGGTTACATTTTCAACATTAGCTGGTTTTGGTTCATTAAAAGGCACTGTCACTGTGATTCCCCAATGATCTTTATAATATTAGCATCTTCTTGTTTAAATATTAAATTTTATCTTATTTAAGGATTTGTTTCAAGATCATGCAGAAAATAACAGAAAGGAGTGGCAAACTGTCCAGATAGGGGAAGCAATGAAACTGCATATAGAGAATGGGAATTCAACCTAGACATCCAAACATACAACCCAGGCCTCATTCTACAACCCCTGGACACCACCTGCAGCCAGAAGAATCTGGTCAATACACCTGGTGTATCCATCTAATCCTAATGTAGATGCTCAAGTGGAGCAAGCACACCAGCTGCTCCCTAAATGCACCTATTTCTCTCACTTTGACTATGGAACCCCCATGGTGACTAGCTCAACTGTGAACATCTTAAGTGATATGAGATAAATCCCACTCAAAGTGTCTGTCAAATGCTCACTGAACTACAGAGATGTGTTTTGCATCCTCTTATCCCATTAATTTCGACGAAATTGTAGGTGGTGTTTGTGACAATAGATTATAAAACATTTTTATGCACTTACGTGATATAAATTGACAATGCATTTTTAATACATGGTTTGGAAAAGATTTATTCACAGTTTATTGTGTTCCACACAGTGAATGAAAGGCAGAAGATGAAATCTCCATCATTATTTATGGTATGGCAAAATATTTTCTCTGTGCTCTGAGTTGAAAAGGTTATTGAAATAAAAAACAAAACAAAACAAAACAAACAAAAAAACACCCAAACAAAACAAACAACAAACCAACAAAACAAATGGGGTGGTAGTGGTAGGAATAATAAGAAGAACTAAAGGATCCTGAGGCAAATTTTATTTATGGAAACCAACTCTGCTACTTCACTTCATTTGGCCCCAACCCCCCAGTAAGGCAGTTCAAGGTCCTGTGCCTCACTGGCACCTTCTTGCTAGTTTTGGAAATCCATTTTTTTGAGGAAGGTGGCTGTGGCCAGGCACTGGTGGGGACTCATCAGGATCTCCAGTCTTGTGCTGAAACAGGTACCTGTCTGGTCCCAGTGACCATATGCTGCTGGGTGGACTGAGAAAACCCGTGTATATCAAGAACCAGGTCCTTGCTAAGTTAAACCTGTGCTTGTACTCTTCCCCAACACTGCAAGGTCCATGCAGACTCAGAGACACCTTTGTCTGTATGCAGCACATGGTGTTTTAAACCAGAGCCTGGCCTCAGATGAGGTTAGGTGTGAGCCCAGGAAGGAACAGTCCTGCCTGGGTTATTTTTTGCCAGGAGGGATCTCTGCTCATCTCAGTGAATCTACTCTTTTGGGAGCTTGGTGTGAATCCTTCAGTACCACGTGGTCTCTTCTTCTCTTTGAAATTTACATATTCCTTCCATCCCCCAAATTCAAGCGTGTTTATTGATTCTACTACACAGGAGGGAGGACTAAAGCTCAGACTGTGGCCAAACTGAGAGAAACGGAGTTGAAAAGGAAAATGCTCTTTCAGACTACAGTAGGTATGAGATACAGTGAGGGTACTCCACAACCTCAGTCATAACTCATCCAGGCATCTGCCTCTGTAAATTTTACATTAAAGGTTTGTAGGCACTTGTTATCTGGGAGCTGAGAAGGAGAGGATCTTTGGGGTATGATCTTTGAGACTGGACCAGTGGCTTTCCTAACCCTTCGGCTAGGGTTGCCCAGGGTAGGGTGGGTTTTAGCAGTCTGACTGCCTCAGTCCTCTTAAGGACAGGGCACTGGAAACCACTGTCAGCCTGCCTGCCTTCCTGCACAGCCCTGCCAGTGTCACACATGCTCACACTGAGGAAGAGGCTGCTCATGTCATGATGGGAAATCAAAGAGATCTCTACAGAGGTTACTGGAAAGGATGTCCACATCTAGAGTTTTGTGGTCATTGCCACAATGAGGTGGTTTCAAGATGGCACACTAGGGAAAAAAAACATCAGCACCTTATTTATTACACTCGTGGTTATGTAAAATGGATCAGGCTCAGTCAAAACCAAACCAAAACAAAACAAAAGTCTGCTTTGAAACAGGGAAAAAACGAACATTTCCTAAAATTTGAAAAATACAAAAATGAGGAGGCAAGTTAATAAATTCATGCAAATCAAAGCTTTTAATTTTGTTTGCAACCATATTTTTGTACATGTGTGTGTGTGCTCTAGTTATCCTAAACTGCAATATAAAACACTTTGAACCTCAGAAAATAGAGTTCTGGTTACATAATTACAAGAAAAATGCATTTTCAGTTTCAAAGGTTCTATATCACTGTTCTGAGCAAACATTTATATTGAAACCCTTAATTTAGATTTTAGTGAATAGGAGTTTTCTGACAGGAAATATTAAATCACTAAATTTTCAGTCAGTAGTAGTGCAAAATTTAGCTGTAACTCATTGTTCTGGTATTCATATATTAGAGACCAGCGTTTGACCTTCCTTTGAATCTTGGCAAATCACACTTTTAGTCAGGTGTTAAAGGAAGGGAGTAAGATAGGCAAGGCACACTACATGTCATCCAATTTAAATCTCAACTTGTATTTTAGAATAATAAATTTCAACTAAAAGCTAAAGAGTATATCCAGCCATAGCTGTCTATTAAGATTAATTCAAACCCAACTTATCCTTTTTTAAAGCTAAATTTCTCCATTAAAAAAAAACCAAACCATGCATCTGCTCCATAAATAAATACTAATTTGCCCAAGCAACATCTGAAAAAGCCCCTCCCCCAGGCTGGCTTCTTGTCACAGGCAAATGCTTAATAGTTTGTGGCTGGAAAATCCCAGGGAAAGCTGGAGATTTTTATGAGATGAGCACTGATTTTGCAGGAGCCTGCAGCTATTGCTGACCTGCCTCTTTCACAGAAAGAGGATTATTACATAAAAGAATGCTAGAGATATTGTATGAAAAATACATTTTAATTTCTTTCTCAGCAAGAGAAGAAGGGAGATAGGGAGAAGGGAAATGAGAACAGGCAGAGGAACTACTGCTGCAACTTGTTTAGGTGGGATTCCTTCATTATTTTTATTATTATTGTTGTTACTCAAAGTTCTTTAGAAGGTCTTATATGAATGCACATGAATAGATCCTTAGTCCCACAGCCTCGTTTTATCTCCTCCAGACACATACAGTTGGACTTTTGTATACATAAAAACACACATACTCCCATATATTTTCCTGGCTTTTCCCCATTATTTCCTTTCTGCTACTCCCTCCTCACTGATTAGACAGATCGAACCAAAAGAAAGACATTACTTGTCTTTACTGTGCACATGGAACTGCATCAGCCTGGGCTTTTTGCTTAATTTTTAACTGTCTAGGGGCCACTTTTCTTGTGTTTCATGTCAGGGAGCTTTCTGCCTTCTTATCTTACACCGAAGAATGTGAATGCAATGCTGTAACTTCAGTATCTTTGTTACCTGCTCTCTACTCCTTCTCCCTGTCTCTTACAGTCACACTCACCTGGTGATGGCAGCTGTTTCTGCTCACCCATTTTTATCCTCATGTTTCTCCTCAGGTCCCCCCCACCTCCATCCTCCCATCCCCCTCCAGCCTGACACTGATGTTGCACTTCAACCAGCTTATTCATCTGTATCCATGACAACCAGGATGACATCAGCATAAGGACTTAACATCACAGTGAGGACTCCAAACCAATTAAATACTGAAACCACCTTTTTAATGGCAGTTGAAATATTTCTTGTAACAGAAATAAAAGGGGGTGGATGGGTGAGGAGATGTAGAAGGTGGAGGAAAATTTATCTTTTCTTGCTGGCTGCCTACGCAATGACAATGCCACGTTTTCCCCAGGCACCACAGCAGCCTCAGCTGCTGTCAAAAATCATCCTTTCATATCCCTGAAGCAGTTGTCTGCATCCCCAGCACTGCTACAACCAGCTGCAAGCGCTTGGGTGGCCACTAATGTCTGATCTGCCTTTGAGATGGGTGGGTGACACCACTACTGCCTCAATTCCCATTCAGTTAGGCAGGGAAGCACACAGCTTTCCTCGGGCCAGACCTGTGCCCTGCCTCTCATGGACCAGCTGAGCAAGGCCCCAGGCAGGGTGCAGAAGGTCCCACACATACACCCTGGCACAACGCGACTTATGTTTGCCTGTCTCTCTGCTGCCTGTCGCACTCACTCTGGCTGGGAGCAGCTCAGGGAGGGCTGCCTGGAGCAGACCCCTGTGGGATGTGCGGTGTGGGGCTGGGGACCCATGGCAGATCTTTTGGAGCTGCAGTGCTAACACAGCTGATCGGGGCAGAACTACTGCCATTTTGAACACAGGCAAGCAGTCCTAATGCCTTGTCCTCCCCCCCCTCAGGCAACTTCCCCTAACATGGAAGTTTCCTAGGCACAGAGCAGGGAGAAAAAAATAGCTTCCACCTAATCAGATTTGTGTACAAGCAGGCCTCCTAACTCACTTGCTGGCAATTGGTATTAACAATGTAGGTCAGGTCAGTCAGTGCCTGACAACCAAAGGCCCTGGCAGCAACCTCCCAGAAGCAGGGGAGCAGTCACGTCGCCCTCAGTCCTCATGTCCTTATTCAAAACCTGCTTCTCGAGCTCCTCCCCTTGCACAGGGCCAGACAGCTTCCCTTGACTGGCTGCATATGAGAGCATCCCTGGGCAAGTGGGGCGCACAGAAGCTGACTTACTGGTGGTGCTGGGCTGTAGGCATTGGAGAGAGCTGCTGGGTGTCTGCACCTGTGGAACTGCCCTTCTTCAGCTGTCTGGTGGGGCTGAGGAGCAGTTACTTCCCTTATTTACAGCTTACTTCTCCAAATCCCCCAGGGCATAACCTGTTCATACTGAGCAGAATTTTTGCAAAGGGAAGGGTATATTGCCTCCACAGCTATGAGACAGTATGGAGCACAGAGAACCTGTTTGTCAGTTTTTCATCATGCCAAATGTGTTCTAGCTTCATTTCGTTGCCAACAATCCAGGCAACAACACTACTGCTCATGAAAAACAGTCACTTGTGCTCTGTGATATCCCACTATAACATACCAGGTCAGCTTCAGACTGTTCTGGTTCCTAATTTTCTCAGAGAGCAAGTCTTCAGTGTCCTACAGGACATGTTTCTCCCTGTGAAGAGGCCCTGTGAAGCTGAGAGTCCCAAGGATGAGGTGAGACCAAATGGAAGAAGAAAACCTATCTCAGCAGCTGGGGCAGGAGGTCTGGACTCATTAACAAGAAGCTCAGGTGACATAAATTTTACAGTCCTCAGCTGGAAGGTGAAACCTGCTTGTTTGACTGAGCTGCCCTTGTGCTGTAACAACAAAAGGGGAAAGAAAGCATAGAGGGACAAAAAAGAAAAGAAAGGAGCAAAGGTGGAGGCTAGGGTGAGAAATAGAAAGAGAGCAAAGAAGAGAGAAAAAATTGTCATGGAAAAAATATATCCAGCTCACTTAGGAAGAAAGCAAGGAGGGAGGAAAATTAAACTTTGAAGCTGTTCTTCAGGGCTTCCCTCTGACTGTTCTGTGTGAGGAGCTCCAGGATCAAATCTCAGATTATATGGGAGGACTAGACAGTTTAATCAGTTGGATAAGATCAACTGCCCTACTCATTTTTAAGATATTTAATCGTTACAGCCACTGTTAGGGATGCTGCTGGTATGTTATTTCATAGTTTAATGTAGTTATTATCATTTATCTCTATAAAGGGCCTGGTCATCTATCACTGGTATCTGTCATTGTAGCTAGAAGTTAGATTTCTGACAAAGACTAAGATATTGAATCATTTTCTTCCATAATAATTGACAAAGTTTAAATTACTAAGAAAGTAGCTAATTCATGTAACCATCTTTGATATTAATCCGTGAGGATTTACATTGCTCTTGTCCTATCTCATTTGTGTGAACTCCTTTTCCCTACTACAAGTATAACTGCACCAGTTATCTGACAGTGGCCTTTTAGCTGAACCGTGAACTGATTTAAATTGACTATTGGACTAGTTCCCTTTGTTCTCCATAGTCCTATAAATTGCGGAAGGTGTTAGGGGGAAGGCTACAATGAACAAAATAAATGTTTAAAATCTTAGGTGGTTCGACTCTTTCTCTGTAAATGTTATTCCAACATCTTACTTCCAAATTTCCAGATGTCACTAAAATACAGTAGAACAGTATCAACCCACTGCTATAGATGTTCACCTTTTAAAGTGTGTTGAGAGAGATCTGTGAGCTACACTAGACAAAAAAACGTGTGCCCAATGAAAAACTAGAAGAAAACAGAAAAAAGGAGATTTTATTTTTATTTTTCTCATGTGTCAGGAACAACAACCAAAACCCAACAACAAAGAGCTTGAAATCTCAAAGACATTTTCCCAGCAGAAAGACTTCCCACCCACTTCATCCCCTATGTGCCCAGGACCTAACATAAACAAACTACCCACTGGTGTTATTAGTAGAGTGTGTACTAAGGGCCTCCCTCACATAGTCCTCCAACAGCACCTTGCCCCAGCACTATCGCCTTTCCTCCCTGAGGCACAGGGAAGCAGGCAGAGAGAGTAAGGTCTTCTCCTTTCTCACCAACATGGCCTGTGGTCTGTGCAGGGCTGTTCAATCAGGGTGCTGATCAGTATAGCTGAGAGAAACACCCTCCTCAAGTATATCATCTCCAATCCATGATGGACCATGGGCGCTAGCTCAGTGATGGAGCTGTAGGAGGTTGGGTTAAACTTTGTCAGGAAAAGACCTGTACTTGCTTAGTTGCAGCTGTAGAGAGGGAAGAATGCTACTGTCTTGGTCCTTGAGGCAGGAGAGAAAGACCAGTGTGAATGCAGACTCCTGTGAGAAGAGCAGAGACCTGTTTTCAAGGGTAGCTGCTTTACATAGGAGGAAGGATGTGGCTTGGGGAGAGCTAGGGTTTCCACACTGTTCCTTGGACTGAGGTGGAGGAGAAAGCAGCCAGCTCCTCTGCAGAAAAGCTCCTCTCTGTGAACAGGAGAAAAGCTGTTTACTCAGTATTTTCCCTACTGTGACCTGAAGAAATATTCATCTTGGATACACCCAGAAGAAGCCCTTAGCAGGGCTTTGGCTGCTGCTGGAGATAGCAGGCTGAAGGCTGAAACTGCTGTGTAGCTTCCAGCTCAGATGCTTCCCTTGAATATCATGTTCTTCCAACTGACTGGGGTTCCAGTAGAACCTGAAGGAGCAATGGTATCTCTGGGTAGATGCACTGCCTGAATAACAATGCCTTTCTTGTGGTGTCAGCTTCTATAATCTCACTGTTTTCCATCTACTGCTAAAGTTCACAACAAAACCATGAATGACTTCAACAGGGAATAGGAGAAGCCCCTATTAGCATTCACTGTATCAGCTCACTGACGGTGCTGTGTGTCACATTATCTTGTCACTGTAGGCATCCAGTGTGCCATCATACAGGAGAGATCCTATGCATTTTGAGCAGTTGGATTTTGTGTGCTAAGGCAGGAGCCTGCCAAGTGCCTTTCTCTGGCAGGCTGTCTCACTGCATCCCTTCTGCATTTGCACAAGCCATTCAGCCTGTGAAACAGTGTGAATTTCCATCAGTTCACTGGCAGAAGGGCTAGTTAGAGCCTATGATTTGTTCCAGGCAGGCAACAGCTGGAACTGTGAGCTTGATCCACAGAGTGTTCATGTGGGTCCTACAGAGCTATGCCATGAGTTGCCAAAATGCATGTCTAGCATTAGCTCCCAAATGAAGAAGTAAGCACCTTAATTAACAGTCTGACTTTGGGAACCATTGCCTGCTCAGATCATGTGGAATCATGATAATTTGTGTATGTGATTCAAGGTGGATTCAGAAGCCTAGTTTTAGGTACCCAAATTTAAAGTCTCATTTTAAAGCCCAGCTAGGTGTTTTTGTACACTTACCAACTTATTCAAATGCTCACTCAGGCCATTACATGGTAGTACTGTGGGTGAAATCAAAACAGCAGATGAATTTGGTGCATTATCACTACAGCACGGTCCTTTCTGGACCACCAGCAGAAGAAAGGTGGTAGTATAAAGAGAATGGCACACATAGACTTTGGATTTCCACACATATTACCTGCCCCATGTGCAGTGCTCCAACTCTATCCCCTTACTCACAGAAATCCAGAGAATTTCTTCAGGGGTGTCACACGACAGATGTCCATGGTATCTCCTCACACTGCATTTCAGTTTCCTGTCCCCACTCAACCCCAGGCCAGGGTTTACTGCAGGGCTGTGTCTCTGGGTTCCCTGCGCTCTCTGATGACATGCCAGCCACAGAGCTGGGTCACATAGGCAACAAAAGGCCTTAGGTTTTGGGTTTGCACCATTTTCTTCAAATAGAGACAGAGATTGAAAGATAACTAGCCTCAGTAATGGCCAAGCCTGTAGCATTCAACTACTGGGAATTAGCTTGTCATTCTGTGCCTAGTTTCTAAATGGAGGAAAAATGGTCTAGTCTCCATTCAGCTGTACCACTTTTTCACCCCAGAATTGTCTTTACAGCTCATGTTTGAGCTGCAAGCATATATTTTCCTCTTTCCTCATTACACTTCCAGCTCTCTCAATATTAAATAGCAGGTGCCTAGAATAAAGCATATTATTCTGACAAACATTTTCATCATGAGGTAAATTGGCACATACTAACTGCTTTAAAATACTTAGCGAGTAATTGAATACAGCAGTACAGGTTACTATGCTGATGTCTGTCTCTAATAGTTTATGATTACACACATTTCCCTGCTAAAGGGAGAGACAGTTCCACAAGTAGAACCTGATGTTTCGAACGAGGGAAAAAAAAAAAGGAAAGAGAGAGCAGTTCATGCTACTCCCATAGGATATTCTTAAAAAACCAGATGGTTGTATTTTGAAGAAGCTTTTGAAGAAAACTTTAAAGAACTATGCAAATTTTTGGCATTGCTTTTTTTGGTTTGCCTATTGCTTCACAGTCTCCTTCTCTATCACACGTGATTGCAAATCTGTTTCAACCTATAAATAGCTTTCTTTTTGCAAGCAGAGAGCTTTGTAATATCAAGATATATATTCCAGAGATGGGGAGGGGGGTATTATAGTTATTTTTCATATTTTAGGAAATTCTGGTTTGTAAAGCTCAATGCTTTACATTTGGTTAATGTGTCAGATCAAAAAACATAACCCCTTCCCCAAGGAGTTTACAGACTCAAAGGTACACCTGCAAGCTCTAAATTACATTTCTGTCTGAAACGGCTTTACCTACCATTTTGACAGGTAGCACTTACTGCCAAGAGGAAAAAGCAAAAGCAAAGTGTGTTTCTCCATTTTTGCACCTTGGTTTGCAGCTTTGCTGGCACCCTGTGCTTAGTCAATCATACGGCTTTGCTGTCAGCCTCTTGCCCTTCCTGTGTTGTGTGCTAAGCATGAAGGCGTTGCACCATCATCCGCTGCTCTGGCCTGTGCCTGTGGACTTGTACTCCCTTGTTAGGGGATATGAGGCTGCCCGCCCATGCAAGAGTCATGGCATTGCTGACGTCCCTGGCTGAGGTGTCCCTGGCTGAGAAGCCCCTGGTCAAGGTGTCCCTTACCAAGGAGTCACTGTCTTATGTTAAGGAGTCACTCCAAGGCAAGGGATAGAGGCATTCTCTAGTCATTGTCTGGGGTGCTGTGGCCTCCTACAAGTCTTGCTCAGTACAAAAACTGCTTCAAAGACAGATTTCCTGAAGGCAATGCTTTCGATCACATTCTCTCCAGTTAAGCTTAATGATGATTTAAATAATAACTGAATACTTGAATAATTAAATGCAACACGTGATTTCAGATGCCTTCCATGAGTGTACTGAATACAGTTGCTCTGAGTTTCAAGAGCTTTCTGTGTGCCCTGTCTTGTGATATGGAAGGGTTGATCTTCACTGGCTGTGTCTACATCAGCAGTAGTTGAGTGTCACAGGGAGCCCTGGGTATCCCATCATCCAGATTGGGTACCTGGCAGAGTGTGCTTGCTGCTGCTGTTTTTTGTAGTGCATGTATTGTTCCCATGGGGACAAATCCTTGGTAAGGGCTGACCAGTGCACACACCCAGCCCCTTCCTACTGTGCGGATGAGAAACATCCAAAGCCCATATGCATAGATAAATGTTTGGAAGCATTCCTGTGGCCTGTAGACTAAATATACCAACACTATTATGCACCTGTAGCAGTACAACCAACATACTAGGAACCAGCCAGCTCTGCTTGTAGCAACCCTCACTACACTCTGTTGGAGTTGGAAGAGCAGCCCCAGACCCTTTATTTCTCTCCCTCCTGGGTTCCAGAAATGCTTTGCTTTTCCTTTGGGACAACTGCCCATGACCATGAATCCCCACCTCCTCCAGGATCATTGTTATTTGTGACTATGCTTCTCTGCTACAAAAACAACCAGCACCATTTTCATTGAGTGGTGATCAATATACTTATATTGGCCCTTACAAGGGTTTTGTTTTTCTAACACCTGTTAGATAAAGCAAATCAGATATATTAAAGCTCTGCTTTATCTTTATATATTGGCAAATGCTGTTGAATCTGTCATTAGTTTCTAACTGTGCAAATATTTTTGCTTTTGGTTTTCTGTTTAACAAAATATCAGCCAGTAATAACACATGCTGTAGTGGTGCTGTTCTGTAATTTAGCAGTGCTAAATAGGATTCAGAAGCTGATGCTGTAGCCTTTTGCAATAGGTGAATCCATATTTTAATGCTTTTTCCACCAACCCTCTCTATAAGGAATAATAAGAAATGGCAGTGGCATATCTGAACCTGTGTTTCACTGCAAACTGCTTAAGTTAAAGCCCAGTGAAGTGCGACTAATTGACAGATTTTGCTATGCCAGGTCTGTCATGTTGAGAAACAGTAAATTAGATATCCATCATTACAGGTTGAGCTATAAACTAATTAGAAAGTACTTTCTCAGTGCAATGGACATTGCAGTGTAGGACAAGTTTAGCTTGGATTGTTTTCTCCTCCCAGTAAGAAAACAATCCATGTCTGCTTTCCTCCAGAAAAGACAATTATTCTTAGATGAGAATCGGGCTTTTTGATAGTCTTGGCCGGTATTTGTGGCATAAGTAATCAACGTTAATAAATCCCTTCTTTCTTGCTCCTTAGACCTTGTTTAGGTGCCTTTGATATTTAGAAGAGTTTGTTTATGGGTCAGGCTGTTCCATCCAATTCCTTCAGGCATTTTTCAGTCTGCATTAATCCTGATACTGTATGTCAAGTCAGATACCAAGTCAGTCCCAAAATACAGTGTTTGAGTTAACTGCATAATGCAGTTAACTTGTTCAAGCTGCTTCCTGTAAGGCCCCTTAGAAGGAGACATTCCCTCTTCTCCTCCTTCACACCTCCTCTATTGTGTCACTTATTGACAAGTGAAAGCACACATGCTACAGCGGTGAAGTGATTGCAGTGTGTAGAAAAGGTCTAACTGGAAGATCTTTCTCACAGAAGACTTGACTGGTGCTATATTGGTTGTTATGCAGTCCTTTAGATCCAGTGTCCACTTATGGTGACATCTTATGGCCACATGGTCCACACTTTCCTATAGATATTAATTAGACCACTACATTTAAGTGGGTGCGAAATTGGCCTGATTTTTGCAGAGTACCCATAAAGATAACAGAAATAGAAAGAGACCATCATTTGTACTATGCTTGGGTATTCATACCTGAAGATCATTACTTGGCAAAACAGTAAGACTGCTTGGACAAAACACCTTCAGATGAGCTTGTGTGTACCATTCAGATACATAAGAAGAAAACTCAGACTGCAACTTGATCTGTATTTTACAAAGCGTGTGGTTTTCAGAGTCATGCTTCTCCTTACTTAAGGACCTAAGGATATCATGACCATCATAGAAGACTGTTTATTTGTCCTACCCTAACACATGCTGAGAAAGAACCTACAGGGACAACTAATTTCCATTCACAGGGGTATAAATTGGTACAGCTGCAATGAAGCTTGTGATTTCTCACCTGTTGAAAAGAACATCATGGCAACTAGTCGGTGATGCTGAATACCCAATCCAACTCAACATAGTCAGTAATGCTCACAGGAATAAGTATTACCCTTGAGAATCTGTGGTTTGCTTATAGATACTCCCAGAAACATGGGACAGGAAAAGATAGCAGCTTTATGAATTTGAAGGTGGAAATAAAATAGGAAGCCTCAAGGCATAAGTTGTTTCAAAATAGCTTGCTATAATTCATTTGAGATTGAACAGAAGAATATGAAGCTGATCCTGCCTTGACAGAATAGACCTGTAGGACTTGTAAGGCTTCCTGACATCTTTCAGAGCAGGCTCAGGAATAGGCCGTAAGGAATAACTACGTATTCATGTACAGCCTTTTTTGCTTTTTCTGATGTCCACAGAGGACATCAGTGGGCTCTGCCCATTGACAATGAGTTAGCCCTAGGAATGATGTATTAAATCCATCTAAGAAAAGGACAAGAGAAATGGATGTTAGCACATTACTGAGGGGAAATTCTGTTTGGCTTAGACCAGAACAAGCATCCTGACCAGACATGATGAACTGATATGAGTGCAGTTAAAGATATATTGCTAGAGTTACAGCTGTATCAGAAAAGGAAGGAATTTTCTTGTATCAGGAATTAGAGGTCTTTCAGAGGGCAAACAGCTTGCTTTGAGCTACTCAAGGAGGAACACTGGATTCAGAACTGAACTCACAAATATTTCCTCCAAACTTGTCATTCAGACATGACAGTTTGTCTTTCTTGCCAATGGATGAGTCAATAATTAATGAATATTCCTGTTATTTGAGTATTTAAAGACTAATATGCAGTTAGCTAGCATTTTGAAAGGAAATACAAATAAATTAATTCTTACCTGCATAGCCTAATGCCAACTTAAACTAAAGGACTCTATACTTTGATTTCAATTTCTACAGGTTCTCTCTGGAGCTCATTTACACTATTGTCCTCTGCTGATGCAGTGCGTTGTCCCAGCAACCAGTCACCTTCAGAATAAAAGACATGAGGTTAACTGAGAAACATCAGGATCTAGTGCTGTGTGGAGTATCTTAAGGCATCTATTTGGTTTCCACTGCTGACGTCATAGGTCTCCTTGAGGCCCTCTGACTTACCTGTTGGTCTTACAAGGGTGTTTTGGGTATGGATGTTGTGGTGACAGAGATGAGTCCACAGTATGTTGTAATAGCATAGAGACCATAATAAAACCCTTTCTCAGCTGCTTTTGCAGTGTTTTGAAATCTTCTGGGCCCAGAGCCTTGTCAACCTGTATGACTTCTTATTGCCTAGTTATCTGATCTAGTATAATCATGAAGCCTTTTAACATTTTTCTTTCTCCCCAAGGAAAATAGATCTCAATCACTAGAAAATGACCTTCAGCTTCTATTGTGAACAAGGAAACAAAAGCTTTCTGAGCAATATCAGCTTCATCTGTAATTTTCCATTGTCATGCTGCAAAGACTCATTATTTCCTGATAAGTTCTTGTGGTTTTGAAGAATTTCTTTTTGTTTGTGTTAATTTTCTTGGCCATGTCTGTACTCTTTATAAATTTAACTGCCTTTGTCAACTCCACCTTTACCTTCCTCCTCTGCCACTTGTAGAATGATCCCAGCAACTGTTTGTCATAAATCATTTGTAGATCCTTTATTCATCTTGATGTCTCAAGGATACACGTGAACTCAGTATGTTTCAGTTCTTGGAAGGATTGCTTCTTTTTCCTTCCCATGAAGAGGAATCGAGGAGGTCCTTACATGCCAGCAGAGGAAAGGCTTACAAGGTGAAGCTGGAATCTGTGTCTGTCACATAGACTGCATGGAGAAAGGCTGTTGGAGCACAGGAGAAGCCACACAGCAAGAAGGGCCGTCAGGGAGGGATGGCCTTACTATGTCCTTTGCCTGACTGATCCCAGATGCAACCAGCTTTCTGAGCTGATCGTTGCTTGTTTTGTTTGGTTTTGTTTGTTTGTTTGCTTTTTTTGTTTGTTTGGGGTTTATCTCTTTTTGTTAAATGGAAGAAAAATACCCCCAAACTGACCTAAGACAAGGGTCTAGACCTGCAATCTGGGGCATTATTTTGTATTCCTCTACTCTAGCATCTTTCTAATGGTCTGAACACTTTTCTTTCAGCACCAGTGATTCTCACGCAAACTTGCTGCTTCCCCAATGTTATCTACCATGATCAAGGTAAACTGTCACCTCTCTTGAGTCTTGGCCTCAAGACAGTCCCACCAGTCTGGGGAAGAGCTTTTTGCATTTTTGGTCTGTTTGGCTTTAGCCTGTCCTTACTTTCCTTCCTTACAAAATGCCCATTCCCTGGGGGGAATCACAGTCAGAAGTGCAATACCCTGCCCTACCACTCCAACTACTAGGGGTAAAACTGCAAATGCGGACTCCCTGGGCTTTTTTGTGTCCTAGCTGCAGGAGGACAGGGAGTCATAGAATCATAGAATGGTAGGGGTTGGAAGGGACCTCTGGAGATCATCGAGGCCAACCCCCCCTGCCAATGCAGGAACACCTAGGGCATGACTCACAGGAACGGATCCAGGCGGGTTTTGAAAGTCTCTAGAGAAGGAGACTCCACAACCTCTCTGGACAGCCTGTTCCAGTGTTTAGTCACTCTCACAGTGAAGAAGTTTTTCCTCATGTTAAGGTGGAACTTCTTGTGTTTCACCTTGCTGCCATTACCTCTTGTCCTATCACAGGATACCACTGAAAGGAGACTGGCCCCTTCTACTTGACACCCATCTTTCAGATATTTGTAAACATTAATAAGATCCCCTCTTAGTCTTCTCCAGGCTAAATAGTTTCAGGGTTCTCAGCCTTCCCTCATATGAGAAATGTTGCAGTCTCTTCATAATCTTTGTAGCTCTCTGTTGGACTGTGTCTAATATTTCCCTGTCCTCTTGAACTGGGGAGACCAGAATTGAACACAATACTCCAGATGTGGTCTCACTAGGGCAGATTAGAGGGGGAAGAGAACCTCCTTCAACCTGATGGCCACACTCTTCCTTATGCACCCCAGGATACCACTGGCCTTCCTGGCCACAAGGGCACATTGCTGTTCCATGGATAACTTATTGTGCACCAGGACACCAAGGTCCCTCTCCATGGGGCTGCTTTTGAGTGGGTCTACCCCTAACCTGTACTGGTATATGAGTCCTGAGGTTGTTTGCAAGTCCAGCTGTCTCCTGGGATCACATATTGTTGATCTTGAGCTACTTCCATCTCAGTTAATCTGATCAAAGTGGCCCTTCAAATTTAATTGTTTTGACTTTTCTCTTATGTTTTCACTTTTATTTAACTCCTAGACCTAATAAAATTATAATAACGGCTCCCCAGACATATTCCCCTTTATTCTGTATATCCTCTCCTTTACACAGCTTCCTAATTCTCCGCGGTTAGAAGTCTTCTATGTTTATGTCCTGCTTTTGATGTCTACCATTTTTCTAGATTTTGCCATCAGTATATTACACTGAAATTTTTGTTTAATGGCTGTTTTCCTTCATAATTAGGAACATAAATAACTAAGGGGTTTTGTCATGTATTGAAAAAGGGTTATGATTCTGGACAGAGTCCTGAACTAAAGCAATCAAATTAAAGGTGTTTCTTTTTAAGCAGAATCTACCTTTTCATTTCTTACAATTTTATTCTGTCTTTCCTTTGAAACACTCAAATACTATTTTCAGAAGTCCCTGGAAAACTCCTCTATTCTAGACAGGAACTCTTTCAAGAAAGTAGTTCAGTTAATTCCTATGTGCCCTTTGAGTCAGGCTTGCAAAG